>OZ038389.1:49353385-49522777 GCA_964036045.1 Eutreptiella sp. 'Long Island Sound 2002' | reverse complement strand
CAAAAATCGAAGTTTTCGAAACTTGTTTTTTTGATATTGTGACCACCCAAAATGACATTTCAAGCTATGTAAAGCATGTTTTAGGCCGTATTTACGTGTTTTTCACCCTATTTGGGTATTAGGTCCGGGGGGGAGGGGTGGGGGGGGGGCTCCCAAGGGATTGGTACACAACCTGCTTATGCAGTTTTTCACCTTGGACAGCTCAAAAATCGAAGTTTTCGAAACTTGTTTTTTTGATATTGTGACCACCCAAAATGACCATCCAAGCTATGCAAAGCATGTTTTAGGCCGTATTTACGTGTTTTTCACCATATTTGGGTATTAGGTCGGGGGGGGGGGGGGGGGGGCTCCCAAGGGACTGGTGCACAACCTGCTTATGCAGTTTTTCAACCCGGACAGCTCAAAAATCGAAGTTTTCGAAACTTGTTTTTTTGATGTTGTGACCACCCAAAATGACCACCCAAGGTATGTAAAGCATGTTGTAGGCCGTATTTACGTTTTTTTCACCCTATTTGGGAACCAGGTCCGGGGGGGGGGGGGGGGGCTCCTAGGGGATTGGTACACAACCTGCTTATGCAGTTTTTCACCCCGGACAGCTCAAAAATCGAAGTTTTCGAAACTTGTTTTTGTGATATTGTGATCACCTAAAATGACCATCCAAGGTATGTAAAGCATGTTTTAGGCCGTATTTACATGTTTTTCACCCTATTTGGGTATTAGGTCCAAGGGGGGGGGGGGGTCTCCCAAGGGATTGGTACACAACCTGCTTATGCAGTTTGTCACCGTGGACAGCTGAAAAATCGAAGTTTTTGAAACTTGTTTTTCCAGATATTGTGACCACCTAAAATGATCATCCAAGGTATGTAAAGCATATTTTAGGCCGTATGTACATCCTTTTCACCCTATTTGGGTATTAGGACTCGGGGGTTGCGGGGGGGGTCTCCCAAGGGATTGGTACACAACTTGCTAGTGCAGTTTTTCACCCTGGGCAGCTCAAAAATCGAAGTTTTCGAAACTTGTTTTTTTGATACCGTGATCACCTAAAATGATCATCCAAGGTATGTAAAGCATGTTTTAGCCGGTATTTATGTAGTTTCCACCCTATTTTGGGTGTGTGTTGCTCGCGGTAGATTCTTTGCGAGGTGGACTTGCCGAAGGCAATAGAATTTTTCGAAACTGGTTTTTATGATATTGCGATCACCTAAAATGACCATCCAAGGTATGTAAAGCATGTTTTAGGCCGTATTTACGTATATTTCACCCTATTTGGGTATTAGGTCCCGGGGGGGGGGTGTCTCCCAAGGGATTGGTACACAACCTGCTTATGCAGTTTTTCAACCTGGGCAGCTCAAAAATCGAAGTTTTCGAAACTTGTTTTTTTGATATTGTCACCACTTGAAATGACCATCCAAGGTATGTAAAGCATGTTTTAGGCTGTATTTGCGTGTTTTTCATCCTATTTGGGTATTAGGTATTGGGGGGGGGGTCTCCCAAGGGATTGATACACAACCTGCTCATGCAGCTTTTCAACCTGGGCAGCTCAAAAATCGAAGTTTTTGAAACTTGTTTTTTTGATATTGTCACCACTTGAAATGACCATCCAAGGTATGTAAAGCATGTTTTAGGCCGTATTTACATGTTTTTCACCCTATTTGGGTATTGGCCGCACGGGGGGGGGGGGGGTCTCCCAAGGGATTGGTACACAACCTGCTTATGCAGCTTTTCAACCTGGGCAGCTCAAAAATCGAAGTTTTCGAAACTTGTTTTTTTGATATTGTCACCACTTGAAATGACCATCCAAGGTATGTAAAGCATGTTTTAGGCCGTATTTACATGTTTTTCACCTTATTTGGGTATCAAGTCCGGGGGGGGGGGGGGCTCCTCGGGGATTGGTACACAACCTGCTCATGCAGTTTTTCACCCTAGGCTGCTCAAAAATCGAAGTTTTCGAAACTTGTTTCTTTGATACCGTGATCACCTAAAATGATCATCCAAGGTATGTAAAGCATGTTTTAGCCCGTATTTATGTAGTTTCCACCCTATTTTGGGTGTGTGTGGCTTGGGGTAGAATCTCTGCGAGGTGGACTTGCCGAAGGCAATAGAATTTCCCAAAAAGTGCCAAAACGCTCTGCATTGGCATACAACGGTTGTCCTAGAGAGATGTGCTAAGTTGCTGTTTTTGTGGAGCCAACTGTTGACAGCACAGATTCAGTCAATTGGCCCCAGGGATGTAACCCCCCCCCCCCCCCTTGTATAAGCTACGCCCTTGTCCAAGCTACAGCGGGTGTAGGGACCGTATTAATTTGGTACCTGATTTGATTCGCTACAAATGCAGTGTGGCCACATAAGACATGGGTTTGGTGACAAATTTGCCTGCTACATAGAGTCATGGACACATTTTTTTGTGAGTGCTTGCCCACTTGAACCCACATAGCTCTGATTTTGGGGATATTTGTGCATTATATTCCCCTTTCTTGCACCAGCTCGCCATGCAATCTTCTCTTTTTGAACCTGGGGGTCTACGGCCTTGTCCAAGCTACAGTAGGCGTAGGGACCGTATTAATTTGGGACTTTTGCGTAGCTTATACAAGGGGGGGGGGTATTAGTAGGGCTGACAACCAGAGGAGGAGGTGGTGGGGCTAACACCACTGAAGCATATGTAGTCAAGCCGGACGTCCGGAACGCTGGCGTTGTTTCAAGAGCCATCCATCAGGAGTTTCTGAAACTGGTTCCATCAGTGGCTCTTGTTCTTTTTCTTTTTCTTTTCCTTTTCTTCCTAGAACCACTTTCCCCCCAATGAGCGAACACACAAATAGACTCCCCACCAGACGCGCCCCCCTCCTCTCATGATGAGTAATAAGAAGTGCAGCACTATTGGAAAACGTTGTGCCAAGCAAAGCTCAAGCACAGGGGCCCATCAGGGATGCATTAGAAGAGAGGAGGGGGGGGGGTCCGGAATCCAGAAGTTTGAGTACCAAAATGGCTCAAATCAATTTTCCTGGGTCTGGGGGGGGTCCATGGGGGGCTATTTTCTAACGATGTGGCCGTTGTTGTAAAATGTGCAGGTCTGTGGGTCCAGACCTTGTGTAATGTAATTGAGTTCAGAGGCAGGTCAGTGCACGTCCTGCTGTGCACATCCACACTCCCACTCACACATGAAATTCATCCTTGTTGCGGTTGGCACATATTGTATTGGCATCGCAGTCGACCATGCCATTCTGTTCTTTGTGGTGTGTGCCTGTGTGGGGCACGGATCCATCACATGTATCCCCACACCTGGACCCAGACAATCCTTTTCACCCGCTGTTAGAATTTGCAGCTCATCAGGAGGCCGCGTGGATCTGACGGTGGGTGCTAAAAAGATGTCGTACTCCGCCAACTTGACAACAGTGCAACAGGCGAGCCGCTGAGGCTGACAAGGCAAAAAACTCGAGGAGGCCTTACACGGTGTCTGCCTTCGGTGGGCTAAAACGGAACGCCACATGGTTGCCCTGCTAGTTGGGAAAAGCTACTGCAGCAGTGTATGCGGAGTGAGCTTTTCCCATGGGTTGCAATGGCCAGTGCATGTCTTTGTGCTCAGGGCAGGTAGGGCCTAGTGGTTCCGTGGCCTTTGGCAGTCTCGGCTGGGATTTAGCCTCTCAAGCACCCTGTGGCTTTATTGGGAATATTGCCACACCCCAAGGTGACATCATGGCTTTATTAGGAATATGGTCCGGGCTATTAGGAATATCGACAGCTGGCAATAATTAGGAATATTACAGTATCGGCAGATAGATACTCTAGCGGGGCTCTTTCAAGGGTCTCGGCGGGCTGCGCCGGGCCGCGCGACACCTTTCTAGTCTCCGTCTGAGCCTCAACTACTCTAGAGTAGGTGGTGCGAACAATTCAGAATTCCTTGTTTTGTAATTGTTGGCAAATCCAAGGATGTGTCTAAAAACCGTATTTTGTAATCCCCACTGAGGAGTTTACATCATAGCGAAGAAGATACCATCAAAAAAATGTGGACCCGTGCTATTTCCCTTAAACTCTGCAATATCCCGGCCGTTTCCTTCCATGTGCCGTTTTGGTGTTCCAGGTCATGATAGGCCATCGAAAGGAAGTTTGGTATAACCTCGGTTTCGTGTCGTTCGGCTTCTTGTTTGGATGCTTGTGTCTGTGGTGGTCGTGGCAAATCATCAATGTCCCAATTGGTGAAAACAGATCGGTCTCGGCCATTACCTGCACCGTTCAAGCCAAGACCATCCACAAAGTGACGTGCTTGGTGGGCCAGCATCGCTTGGAAAAGTCGTTGCCGAGCTTGACCGTGGCATTCACTGACCCCTGCAGCTCCGAAGTGCATACCACGACCACTAGCAATGCCACACTCTACGACGACAAGTGCGTTTCTGCATTTCTCTCCGACTCTAGAGCTGAGGCGTACCTTACGAAGTATGAAGTGGGGCAAGACACCACTTGCTATCGGTTCAACCGGTGCCCTAGCGTTGTCAAGCTTGAGTCTTCCGCCCCATCGTTTTGGTACCTGCTGTGGCCCTTTATCCAAGTGGCCTCGTTGCTTTTCGCATCATTTGGGTCCTTCACATTCGCCCGGAGGGCCTTTCAAGGAGCTTACCAAAGGGGGTTCTGATGTATGCCTCAGTCTGTGGTGGCCACTTGGTGGCATATTTTCGATGTGCGACCCTATGGAAGTACCGATGGGGTGTTCGCCTTCGACAAAGTCAGCAATCAAGCTATCAACGGTGATCCGTGCGTCATCAGCTGCTACCTGTGACCCTTTATCATGCAAGTGCCTTCAGACCTCTAGGCCCGTCGCATTGAGAGGGGATAGTTGTAAACACTAAGGCCGCAACGTTCGAGAAAATGGTGGTAGTAGGTTGACCCATGCTTGGGTCAAGAAGTGTATCTAATAATGTGGAACACATCATTGTATTGAGTGGTTGCATCTTTTTGAGTGTCAATTTTTTTTTCGCGTATTGGATGCATCTGTAGTGAAAAGCTGTTTGCGTGTTGTGCACCGTCCCTTTGTGCTCGCCATGAGGCATTGCCTTTTAGCACAATAGTGTTGTGAAGCCGGAAACACCGTTTGCATGATGATAATGCGGAACCCCACATTGATCGCTGATTGCCGCTTCTTGGCCGTTGGTTTCTTTGAGACCCGGCCGGCGCTTTCCCACGGGTAGCTAGATTGGGGCGGGGCTGGGCATGCACCTGGGCAAAGGATCTTCAGTGGGTGCAACATGGCAACGCGGTACAAAACGGTTCCGATGTCGCTCCCAGGTCATCGCGGTCGTTGTTGGAAAGAGGCGCATTGCCAGCCGCCATATCATTTGCACTTCACTTGCCAAACACTAAATGAGACAGGTCAAACACCATGTAGTGAATGTAGAAGCAATGATGCACAACAAAGTGGATGGCATTCAAACCTTTTTCTTGACAAGGTGGTGCTAATGAAAATGAATGCATGGCGGTGATCAATGATGATGAATGAGTTGGTGCAATCACGGGGGTTATTACCATGGCGAGCAGTGGCTAGATAGTTCTGACCCCCCCCCCCCCACCCACCCAGCCTAGCCGTGGTTGGCGAGATATGACCGGCTGTGGTCTGCATTTCCAAGCAATGCATTCAAAGGTGATCATCTTCCGAGAGTCAAGCTGTTCGCCATCATCCCTTTTGCCGGTTCATGCTGTGAGCGGCCATTCCTCACTGATTATTTGTCTGTCATTGACTCTAGATGCATTCTGTATGCAGAGGCCAGGTACCTAGATGGGTGCCTTCTAGCAGAGCAGTGTTTAGCCCTTGTTGTGCTTCCCCCTTGCTCTGTGATGCTAATGCGTCGATATGCCTGTACCTGGGTTTGATCGGCCTTCTGCCCACCGCCTGACAATGCTGTACACTTTCACTGAGCTGTTGTTAGACGAAGTGTATAGTGTTCCTATGAAGTGGGAGAAACAGGGGGACTGGGTGAACTGATGTGAGGGGAGAGTGTCGTTGCTACCCAGCCTGAACCTGCTTATCACAGGGAGGCGTGTACCCCCAGGACCCTTCCACCCCTACGCCCGTCCCTGATCTGTAAATGTGTGGATGTTTTTTCGCGCAACACACGCGTAGTGCTAGCTTCTATGGCTCCTACTCTGGCCCATAAGAAGCGTCCTGACTAACTGACATAGCATCAATGACCTTTTGCTTCCCGAAGTTGACCTTGGTGCGGACATAAGACACACCCTAAAAGGTGCGCACTTCATCAGCCATCTGCAGAACAAGGGTAGGGCAGCCAAAGGCTGGAGGTAAAGCTATGCAAAAGAGGTAACAGGAATATACACTGCAGTCAACTGCACAACGCCCAACCAAAGTGATCACAAACAGTCACATACCGCATGGCTGTGAAGCAATCCACTAAGAGTCTTCCCCAGGGTCCCAGTCTCCCCCATCCTCCCCAATATCTCCCCATTGCCCTCCAAATTTCCCCCCATCCCCCCCAATTTCCCCCCATTTTTCCTCCAGCACCTCGCTCAGTGCACCCACCCCTGCCCTAATGTGCACCAAAAGTATGTTTTTTGTGCTTCTCTTCCAGAGGCATCCCAATTTTTCCACAGAAGAGCAACAATTTCTCCAATTTCCACCCATTTTCCTTGATTTGGCCAATTTGCCAAATAGTCTTCCTGCTGTCCGGGACCCTGCCAGAAAGTGGGTATCTGGTGGGCGGCTATCCAAACAGATGCATTATAAGTGCAAGAAGAGTAGGCCCGGAGACATTGGTATTTCCGTTGACTTCGATTTGGTAACGGGATGCCGGGCTGGAGGGATGGAGACAAGGCTATCTGGAACGGTAGACTGGCCGGGGCCCCATCCCCCCCCCCCCCGCTGTGCCCCATGGGTGTTGATACGCAATAGCCAGATACGTCCTTGTCATGCCCACTGTTTTGCACGTGAGGTGATTATCTTAAGCTTCGTTGCCCCAGTTTAGGGGGGATTTACCAGTCTGCTGCAACAATGGTATCGGGCTGCACTCAGGGCAGACCTTCAGGATGAGCTGTTGCTGCATCCACGGAAACTGCAGCGGTAGCATGTCAAGGCGCCCAATAAGAGTGGGGGGAAATGGGGGGAAATGGTGGAGGCAGGTGGGGAAATAATTTGGTTGACCCAGAAGATGGTCCAAACCTTGCACAGTGAGAAAACTTCAGATTCCAAATGCCTGACAAACCTGCGGATTCCTTGTGGCTCAGGGGTCAAGGCAGCCGCTGTTCACTGTACAACCCCAGGTCCGAGCCCTGGATTGTATTTTGCGCGGCACAGAATATGGGGGGAGGGCAGTGATATCCAAATGCGACCCGGTAATGTTGGCGGCGATCGCTTCGGAGATCCCCTCAGGTATTTGACCTCAACCTCAACCCTGACAAGCTTTTAGGTTACCAAGTGAAGCAGCCACTTCATGGGGGCTGGGAGTGAGCCCCAAAGAGGCACTGCTAATCTGGTTTTGTCTTTCTGTTGGGTACGAAGTCGTTACAGCATACTTCCAAATTGCTTGACTGGCCCACGTCCCCGTGACAGGGTGCTGAAGATGCGACGGGTGTGCTTAAAAGTTGCAGAGGGCTCACAAATGTGCTGTTTTGAAGAAGGCTGCAGGTCCACTGGCATGGGGTGTATGGATTTCATTTGACTTCTTTTTTGAACCTCACCGCAATGATCTACAATCTTCCTTGTGAGCTCATGTGGCAAGGGGAGAGGTGGGTATTATGCTGGGTGCAACAGCGTTTCAAAAGGGGTTGCTTTTAGTGGGATGCTGTTGCAACTAGCGTACCCCCCCCCCCCCTTGTATAAGCTACGCCCTTGTCCAAGCTACAGGAGGCGTAGGGACCGTAATAATTGTGTACGTAATTTTAATTACGTACGAAATGTAGTGCGGCCACATAAGACATGGGTTTGTCGTCACATTTGCCAATTACATGGAGCCATGGACACATGCAACATGCCACATGCAAGGCAAGCTCATTCCCAAGAATTTGAAGTTGTCCGAGCCCAAACCAGCCCCTAAGCCTCAGCCAAAGGCATCTTCGAGTGGTGAGCATGTGCACTTGTTCCGCATGGTGTATGGTCGCAAGAAGGGTTTCCAAGCCGAACATTTGTAGGCTTCGCATTCTTCATTGCTTGTGCCAACATGGGTGTGAACCTGAAAATTTCATGTTCCCAAGGCTGTCTTGTGATTGCATACACTTGGAAATGTGGGCAGAGGTCAAGGTGCACCCATACCATGCGCGTGCGCACGTTTGTGTCGGTAGCTGTATGTGTTTCGCGCAAGCTACGCCCTTGTCCAAGCTACAGTGGGCGTAGGGACCGTAATAATTCCGTACATTGGCGTAGCTTATACAAGGGGGGGGGGGGTACTCATCAGCTTATTCAGTAGTACTAGCCATTTTGGGGGAGGTATTTAGTGGGGAGGGGAGGGAAATCAAGTCGATCAGTATGAAACAGGGGGTGTCAGGCAGGGGTAAAACTGGGCTGGTGTTCCTACTGGGGCTCAAGCTCGAGTCGAGCTGTGTCTGTGCAAAATAACTGCGTGATCTTGGCATTTTTGGTCAGATTAAGGCTCAGATCAGCCAGCTAGGACCCCCGGAAGTGTTGCAGAAAAGTACCAATACAGAGGTCTATAATACAACCAAAACCATATTCCCATTGCCAGTTTCAGACTCTGCCTCATGAATGTTGCCTCCGTGATGTTCCCCTGTTGGAATATATTGGTGCTCCAGGATCACAAGCATTGAAGGCATACACGTGCATCGCGGCACAAACAGAAACCCAGGATGATTGGAACAGTGTGCTACGACATGATTGCCCTGTACCAGCCGGTGGGAGCGCTGATGATGGACCATGATACGGGGCACTGCTGTATGCTGTGGTTTTTGCACCCGCGTCTCAAAGCTGGTCGAAAATTAAAAGTGGAAGGGCCCCCATACTGTGTGTTAAGGGGTCAGGGAAAAGGGATTCAAAGACCGCCAAATTATTTGCATGCGGAGAAACTCGTCTCAAAGGCCATTTCTCATCGCCAGAGCTCATTTCTCTGACTTGGGTGCCATAGAACCCCTTCCGACAACAACAGATGCACCGACATGGCAATGTAGCCCCCCCAAAAGAGGTTGATCCTGGAAGATCTTTGAACCTCAAAATCGGGGCACCAGGGGCCTTTCCTCAGAGGATATCCTGTGGAGCCCTCCCCAGAGGGGGGATGGAAAAGAGGCACTGAGGTGCTCCCTTCCATAATTTCAGTTTATTTTTTGCAAAGCCCAAATGCCATAGAACAAAACAACATCCTTTTTTGTCAAATTCAAACTGTCGCTGGTCATCAATTGGGTGCCTATTTGTCAGGCGCGATGGCGTTGATGGTGACCTTTTTGCTCATTTGAATTGTGAGTGAAACCGGCGCCCAGGCCGCATGACTGTGCATTTTCTGCTTAACAGAATAGATGGGGGAAGTGCTGCCTGTCGCCCCTGGGGTGGAACAGGTATGAAGGATCTGCAAAAGGCATAGGCACCAGGAAATAGACCAGGCCGTGCATGAGCAAGGGGGGGCATGACACTTCATTCTTGCCAACCTTCATAAGCCGCAACCGTGCCCACTGTAAAGCAGCAATCCACGGAATTCAGCATCACTTTTTCCCCTGCGTCATGACCGGATGACCACAAGCATGAGGACCCTTCTGGCTGCCGTTTTTCTGGTTTTTTTTTCGACCGCAGTATTTGTGATGCGAAATCTAACATGACGTGGTTGTGCCAATTGTACAGGAAAAGTGGGGCTTATTCATTCCTGTGGCATTTCCTTCTGCTCATAACAATACTCTGCTTGGCACTGCAACCCTTATGATGTGTGTTTTGATGTGATTTTCAGCCATGGCTACTGTGGCTATTCCTGGGATGGCTGTTATGTACAGCCGGTCCACCAGTGATAATGTGCCTGCCGCTGTTATTGGTCCATTATCTCTTGGGGATTGGACGGATTTAGAGGACCTGGACCAGTTGTGGACGCCTCAACGCGCTGAATTACATGATATGGTGGCCATACATTCTTTGACAAGTGCTTTGCAGAGGTCAAGCATAGCAGCGGGTACGCCCCTCTTACAAAGTATTTTTCATTCATTTTCCCCTAATGCAAGGTCGCATGTGGCCGGTGTAGACAAAGTGAAGACTGAGGCTCTGAAAAAGCGTTCGAAATATGTATATAGAGTCCCCCCTACCCCCCCCCCCCATTCACCGGGTGCAATTTGCAATGGGTTTGGGTACTCCCCTCACCTATTTTGAGGGTGGGAAAAAAGCAGGTTTTGCAAGTATTTGAGGTACACCATGCGATCATCGCATGAGGTACCGTACGTATGATAGTTTTTGGTGGTGTGATCGTGGGCTTGCTTTACCACGTGGGACTTTTTGTGTTTATTTGTCTCATACTTACAACCCAAATAAGCCTGAACCTCAGTATGCAGGCAACTGAAAACAAAAATTGCCATACAAATCCCGGTGTGGTGGTCGAAAAAAATTGAAATTACGACCGAGTCGCATCAGAATTCACCCGTACCTCACCCTCGCACAACCGCTTGGACTGACACGCTCACGGCCTGCGGCTCGAAAGAGCCTGAAGGGGTTTTACCCGCGTTGGTGGGCCAGCCACTTGTTGTCATGTTTTTCAGCTCTGTTGATTTGATACAAAGGTAGACAGAGCACTGGGGACATTTGTGCTGCACCTGCTCTAGTAAACCTCCGGGACCGCCCAGGCGGCAGGGGTTATGTAGCCACCTTGCCCACTTGTGGGCCACTTCTGATTCTGCCCCCCGCTCTGAAGCGGTGGGGACCCCCCAAGCGGCATGGGTTATGTAGCCACCTTGCCCACTTGTGGGCCACCTCTGATTCTACCCCCCGCTCTGAAGCGGTGGGGACCACCCAGGCGGCAGGGGTTATGTAGCCACCTTGCCCACTTGTGGGCCACGTGTGATTCTGCCCCCCGCTCTGAAGCGGTGGGGACCCCCTAGGCGGCAGGGGTTATGTAGCCACCTTGCCCACTTGTGGGCCACCTCTGATCCTGCGCCCCGCTCTGAAGCGGTGGGGACCCCCCAGGCGGCAGGGGTTATGTAGCCACCTTGCCCACTTGTGGGCCACCTCTGATTTTGCCCCCCGCTCTGAAGCGGTGGGGACCCCCTAGGCGGCAGGGGTTATGTAGCCACCTTGCCCACTTGTGGGCCACCTCTGATTTTGCCCCCCGCTCTGAAGCGGTGGGGACCCCCTAGGCGGCAGGGGTTATGTAGCCACCTTGCCCACTTGTGGGCCACCTGTGATTCTGCCCCCCGCTCTGAAGCGGTGGGGACCCCCTAGGCGGTAGGGGCCATGTAGCCACCTTGCCCACTTGTGGGCCACCTCCATCCCCCCCCCCCCCCGCTCTGAAGCGGTGGGGACCCCCCTAGGCGGCAGGGGTTATGTAGCCACCTTGCCCACTTGTGGGCCACTTCTGATTGTGCCCCCCGCTCTAAAGCGGTGGAGACCCCCCAGGCGGTAGGGGTTATGTAGCCACCTTGCCCAATGGTGGGCCACCTCTGATTCTGCGCCCCGCTCTGAAGCGGTGGGGACCCCCCTAGGCGGCAGGGGTTATGTAGCCACCTTGCCCACTTGTGGGCCACTTCTGATTCTGCCCCCCGCTCTGAAGCGGTGGGGACCCCCCAAGTGGCATGGGTTATGTAGCCACCTTGCCCACTTGTGGGCCACCTCTGATTCTGCGCCCTGCTCTGAAGCGGTGGGGACCCCCTAGGCGGGAGGGGTTATGTAGCCACCTTGCCCACTTGTGGGCCACCTCTGATTTTGCCCCCCGCCCTGAAGCGGTGGGGACCCCCTAGGCGGGAGGGGTTATGTAGCCACCTTGCCCACTTGTGGGCCACCTCTGATTTTGCCCCCCGCTGTGAAGCGGTTGGGGCCCCTAGGCGGCAGGGGTTATGTAGCCACCTTGCCCACTTGTGGGCCACCTGTGATTCTGCCCCCTGCTCTGAACCGGTGGGGACCCCCTAGGCGGTAGGGGCCATGTAGCCACCTTGCCCACTTGTGGGCCACCTGTGATTCTGCCTCCTGCTCTGAACCGGTGGGGACCCCCTAGGCGGTAGTGGCCATGTAGCCACCTTGCCCACTTGTGGGCCACCTCTGATTTTGCCCCCCGCTCTGAAGCGGTGGGGACCCCCTAGGCGGGAGGGGTTATGTAGCCACCTTGCCCACTTGTGGGCCACCTCTGATTTTGCCCCCCGCTGTGAAGCGGTTGGGGCCCCTAGGCGGCAGGGGTTATGTAGCCACCTTGCCCACTTGTGGGCCACCTGTGATTCTGCCCCCTGCTCTGAACCGGTGGGGACCCCCTAGGCGGTAGGGGCCATGTAGCCACCTTGCCCACTTGTGGGCCACCTGTGATTCTGCCTCCTGCTCTGAACCGGTGGGGACCCCCTAGGCGGTAGTGGCCATGTAGCCACCTTGCCCACTTGTGGGCCACCTCTGATTTTGCCCCCCGCTCTGAAGCGGTGGGGACCCCCTAGGCGGGAGGGGTTATGTAGCCACCTTGCCCACTTGTGGGCCACCTCTGATTTTGCCCCCCGCTGTGAAGCGGTTCGGATCCCCTAGGCGGCAGGGGTTATGTAGCCACCTTGCCCACTTGTGGGCCACCTGTGATTCTGCCCCCCGCTCTGAACCGGTGGGGACCCCCTAGGCGGTAGGGGCCATGTAGCCACCTTGCCCACTTGTGGGCCACCTCCATCCCCCCCCCCCGCTCTGAAGCGGTGGGGACCCCCTAGGCGGCAGGGGTTATGTAGCCACCTTGCCCACTTGTGGGCCACCTGTGATTCTGCCCCCCGCTCTGAAGCGGTGGGGACCCCCTAGGCGGTAGGGGCCATGTAGCCACCTTGCCCACTTGTGGGCCACCTCCATCCCCCCCCCCCCGCTCTGAAGCGGTGGGGACCCCCTAGGCGGCAGGGGTTATGAAGCCACCTTGCCCACTTGTGGGCCACTTGTTAATCTGCGCCCCGCTCTGAAGCGGTTGGGACCCACCAGCCGGCAAGGCTTATGTAGCCAGCTTGCCCACTTGTGGGCCACTTCTGATTGTGCCCCCCGCTCTGAAGCGGTGGGGACCCCCTAGGCGGCAGGGGTTATGTAGCCACCTTGCCCACTTGTGGGCCACCTCTGATTTTGCCCCCTGCTCTGAAGCGGTGGGGACCCCCTAGGCGGCAGGGGTTATGTAGCCACCTTGCCCACTTGTGGGCCACTTGTGATTTTGCCCCCCGCTTTGAAGCGGTGGGGACCCCCTAGGCGGTAGGGGCCATGTAGCCACCTTGCCCACTTGTGGGCCACCTCCATCCCCCCCCCCCCCCCGCTCTGAAGCGGTGGGGACCCCCTAGGCGGCAGGGGTTATGTAGCCACCTTGCCCACTTGTGGGCCACTTCTGATTGTGCGCCCCGCTCCAAAGCGGTAGCCACCTTGCCCACTTGTGGGCCACCTCCATCCCCCCCCCCCCCCCGCTCTGAAGCGGTCGGGACCCCCTAGGCGGTAGGGGTTATGTAGCCACCTTGCCCAATGGTGGGCCACCTCTGATTCTGCGCCCCGCTGTGAAGCGGTGGGGACCCCCCAGGCGGCAGGGGTTATGTAGCCACCTTGCCCACTTGTGGGCCACTTGTGATTTTGCCCCCCGCTTTGAAGCGGTGGGGACCCTTCAAGTGGCATGGGTTATGTAGCCACCTTGACCACTTGTGCGCCACTTCTGATTGTGCCCCCCTGCTCTGAAGCGGTGGGGACCCCCTAGGCGGCTGGGGTTATGTAGCCACCTTGCCCACTTGTGGGCCACGTGTGATTCTGCGCCCCGCTCTGAAGCGGTGGGGACCCCCTAGGCGGCAGGGGTTATGTAGCCACCTTGCCCACTTGTGGGCCACTTCTGATTTTGCCCCCCGCTCTGAAGCGGTGGGGACCCCCCAAGTGACATGGGTTATGTAGCCACCTTGCCCACTTGTGCGCCACTTGTGATTGTGCCCTTTGCTCTGAAGCGGTGGGGACCCCCCAAGTGGCAGGGGTTATGTAGCCACCTTGCCCACTTGTGGGCCACGTGTGATTCTGCGCCCCGCTCTGAAGCGGTGGGGACCCCCCAGGCGGCAGGGGTTATGTAGCCACCTTGCCCACTTGTGGGCCACTTCTGATTCTGTCCCCTGCTGTGAAGCGGTGGGGACCCCCTAGGCGGCAGGGGTTATGTAGCCACCTTGCCCACTTGTGGGCCACCTCTGATTTTGCCCCCCGTTGTGAAGCGGTTGGGACCCCCTAGGCGGTAAGGGTTATGTAGCCACCTTGCCCACTTGTGGGCCACTTGTGATTCTGCCCCCTGCTCTGAACCGGTGGGGACCCCCCAGGCGGTAGGTCCCATGTAGCCACCTTGCCCACTTGTGGGCCACCTCCATCCCCCCCCCCCCCGCTCTGAAGCGGTGGGGACCCCCTAGGCGGCAGGGGTTATGAAGCCACCTTGCCCACTTGTGGGCCACCTCTGATTCTGCGCCCCGCTCTGAAGCGGTTGGGACCCACCAGCCGGCAAGGGTTATGTACCCACCTTGCCCACTTGTGGGCCACTTCTGATTGTGCCCCCCGCTCTAAAGCAGTGGGGACCCCCTAGGCGGCAGGGGTTATGTAGCCACCTTGCCCACTTGTGGGCCACCTCTGATTGTGCGCCCCGCTCTGAAGCGGTGGGGACCCCCCAGGCGGCAGGGGTTATGTAGCCACCTTGCCCACTTGTGGGCGATCTCCATTCCCCCCCCGCCGCTGTGAAGCGGCGGGGACCCCCTAGGCGGCAAGGGTTATGTAGCCACCTTGCCCACTTGTGGGCCACCTCTGATTTTGTCCCCCGCTTTGAAGCGGTGGGGACCCCCCTAGGCGGCAATGGTTATGTAGCCTCCTTGCCCACTTGTGGGCTACCTCTGATCCTGCGCCCCGCTTTGAAGCGTTGCGGACCCCCTAGGCGGCAGGGGTTATGTAGCCACCTTGCCCACTTGTGGGCCAACTTTGATTCTGCCCCCCGCCCTGGAGCGGTGGGGACCCCCCAGGCGGCAGGGGTTATGTAGCCACCTTGCCCACTTGTGGGCCACCTCTGATTTTGTCCCCCGCTTTGAAGCGGTGGGGACCCCCCTAGGCGGCAATGGTTATGTAGCCTCCTTGCCCACTTGTGGGCCATATCTGTCTTTGCGCCCCGCTCTGAAGCGGTGGGGACCCCCTAGGCGGCAAGGGTTATGTAGCCACCTTGCCCACTTGTGGGCCACCTCTGATTCTGCCCCCCGCCCTGAAGCGGTGGGGACCCCCCAGGCGGCACGGGTTATGTAGCCACCTTGCCCACTTGTGGGCCACCTCTGATCCTGCCCCCCGCTCTGAAGCGGTGGGGACCCCCCAGGCGGCGGGGGTTATTTAGCCACCTTGCCCACTTGTGGGCCACCTCTGATTCTGCGCCCCGCTCTGAAGCGGATGGGACCCCCTAGGCGGCAGGGGTTATGTAGCCACCTTGCCCACTTGTGGGCCACTTGTGATTCTGCGCCCCGCTCTGTAGCGGTGGGGAACCCCCAAGCGGCAGGGGTTATGTAGCCACCTTTCCCACTTGTGGGCCACTTGTGATTCCGCGCCCCGCTCTGAAGCGGTGGGGACCCCCTAGGCGGCAGGGGTTATGTAGCCACCTTGCCCACTTGTGGGCGACCTCCATTCCCCCCCCGCCGCTGTGAAGCGGTGGGGACCCCCTAGGCGGCAAGGGTTATGTAGCCACCTTGCCCACTTGTGGGCCACCTCTGATTCTGTCCCCCGCTGTGAAGCGTTGGGGACCCCCCTAGGCGGCAAGGGTTATGTAGCCACCTTGCCCACTTGTGGGCCACCTCTGATTTTGTCCCCCGGTTTGAAGCGGTGGGGACCCCCCTAGGCGGCAGGGGTTATGTAGCCACCTTGCCCACTAGTGGGCCATATCTGATTTTGCGCCCCGCTCTGAAGCGGTGGCGACCCCCCAGGCGGCAGGGGTTATGTAGCCACCTTGCCCACTTGTGGGCCACCTCTGATTCTGCGCCCCGCTCTGAAGCGGATGGGACCCCCTAGGCGGCAAGGGTTATGTAGCCACCTTGCCCACTTGTGGGCCACCTCTGATTCTGCGCCCCGCTCTGAAGCGGTGGGGACCCCCTAGGCGGCAGGGGCTATGTAGCCACCTTGCCCACTTGTGGGCCACCTATGATCCTGCCCTCCGCTGTGAAGCGGTAGGGACCCCCTAGGCGGCAGGGGTTATGTAGCCACCTTGCCCACTTGTGGGCCACCTATGATTCTGCCCCCCGCTCTGAAGCGGTGGGGACCCCCCAGGCGGCAGGGGTTATTTAGCCACCTTGCTCACTTGTGGGCCACCTCTGATTTGTGCCCCGCTCTGAAGCGGATGGGACCCCCTAGGCGGCAGGGGTTATGTAGCCACCTTGCCCACTTTTGGGCCACTTGTGATTCTGCGCCCCGCTCTGTAGCGGTGGGGAACCCCCAAGCGCAGGGGTTATGTAGCCACCTTTCCCACTTGTGGGCCGCTTGTGATTCCGCCCCCCGCTGTGAAGTGGTGGGGACCCCCCAGGCGGCAGGGGTTATGTAGCCACCTTGCCCACTTGTGGGCCACTTCTGATTTTGCCCCCCGCTCTGAGGCGGTGGGGACCGCCCTAGGCGGCAGGGGTTATGTAGCCACCTTGCCCACTTGTGGGCCACTTCTGATTGTGCCCCGCGCTCTGAAGCGGTGGGGACTCCCTAGCCGGCAATGGTTATGTAGCCTCCTTGCCCACTTGTGGGCCACCTGTGAATCTGCCCCCCGCTGTGAAGCGGTGGGGACCCCCTAGGCGGCAAGGGTTATGTAGCCACCTTGCCCACTTGTGGGCCACCTGTGATTCTGCGCCCCGCTCTGAAGCGGTGGGGACCCCCCTAGGCGGCAGGGGTTATGTAGCCACCTTGCCCACTTGTGGGCCACCTGTGATTCTGCCCCCCGCTCTGAAGCGGTGGGGACCCCCTAGGCGGCAGGGGTTATGTAGCCACCTTGCCCACTTGTGGGCCACCTCTGATTCTGCCCCCCGCTCTGAAGCGGTGGGGACCCCCCAGGCGGCAGGGGTTATGTAGCCACCTTGCCCACTTGTGGGCCACTTCTGATTTTGGGGCGCGCTCTCGCGGGACTCACAATCCTTTTTTAATTTTCTTCCCCGCCCTTGGCGTTGGGGACCCCGGAGAATGTAGGGGTGACATAGCAATTGTGCCCTCTTTTGGCCCCCCCCCCCTTTTTCCCTTTTCCCTTCGTGTTTGCTACAGTGTCCTCTAAGCAAAGGCATGCGGAAGGCACTGAGGCAGGCATGAAGAAATCGGCGACAATGAGTCCCGTGGGCACAGATGACACCCTTAGAATACACATGCGGTGTACTTTTATTGCTTGGTTGTTTGTGACACTCTCCTTCTGGGTGCCCTAGAACAGAAGAAATCTTGGCTCATATGTGGAGAGCACCGAGTGATAGCCAAGGCTTGTTTCGTCCATCTATGTCAGAGGTAGAGGCGCTGCTTGGCAACGATTGGAGGCAGCCACTACATGTCACCGTTCCAGGTTTGTCGCTGCAACAATTTGAGTTTGAGGCACGCCATTTCAGGGACCTCACCAACGAGAGGTATGTCACAGATTGTGCTCAGATTGTGGTGTATCACTGTTGGGCCGCCCAAACCGCTCTAAGTGCGGATTGGGACACAATGGGCGTGGCGTGGGTTGTCCGCGACTCTTTGTGGAATGCCTCATGTGCCAGTGCACAACGCCGCAAACAGCTGGTTAAATCTTGGGCAAAGTGCACTTCGCAAGCGTCGTCCATAGATATGTCTTTCGCCCCACCCCTGATTGTGGCGCAGGTATATAATATGAGCAATCAGCATTGGGTGCTCCGCTTGTTGTTCATTGCCCCAACTCGCGAATACCTCTGCCTTAGGTTTGACCCAATTTGTGACCGGCCACACATTGTTGGGGCAAACCAAGAGGGGTTGGCTATTGTGGATTTGATTGCCGAGCAAGAAGGCGTTGAACCACAGCAGCGGAAGAGGTGGTCAAAGATTTTGGATGCTTTCGGTGCCCTTGCATTTGCAATTGCACCCCTGCATTCCACCTTCATCCAGCAGCTTGATGGTGTTAGTTGCCATCCGGCATCTCTCTTGACGTTGCATTGTGTAGTGTCTCGGCGCGTTGTCAAGGGCATATTGCAAGTGCCACAAGATCGATTGTGGTTGTTGCGTGAAATGGCTGAGGCTACTCTGTACTTCAGTCGTTCAAAGTTGGACTCCACCCAAAGGACCCCAGCGGTACATTGCGAGGTGGCTCCCCAGCGGTACATTGCGAGGTGGCTCGGATGTACCCCCAACCCAAATCTGTGGACCCCGTTGACACATGCTTTTCTTGTGATGGCACACCTCACATGGCGTGCCATGAATGTAAGGTTCTTCATTGTGCCTTGCATGCATCGATCTTGTGTCAATCGGAGATTTGTGTTGGGTTGCGCCAATTTTGGACGGCCAACCTTGCTGCTGTTGCTGTTACTTCTTGTGTTGTTGCTGCTTCTGCTGCTAACACCCGTCTTGCTGTGTGGATCTGTCGCAAGTGGTATGCAGTGCCTCCTCAATATCCCCAAAATGCCGATGGTCAATTGAGAAATGACCAAGCATATTGCACCGAGCTGCAATTAAAGGGGAGTTGAAAACGGCACTGTTTGGGATGTGCACCAATAATCCCACAGTGCGAGGCAAACCGCGCCATGCGGATACCAAGGGCGACTTGATTTTCAAGCGTGTCTTTTGTAACTACTTGTAAGTAGTTCCCACAAATTTTGTTTCTACTGCCCAAACCCAATTATATTTTGTTATGTTGGCCGAGTGCCAACTAATTGGTGTGCATGATGGTTTGGCTTGGGTGGGGCGCCACTAACACAAGTGGCCGAGAATCGACTCGGGGGCCTTGTGCCCTTAAGCAAAAGTACCACCTACCATTGAAGTGTTGACTACCTTGTTTAAAACGGCAGCCGGGGGGGTTTTTAAAATTTTTAAAAAATTTTTTTTCAAAATTTTTGCTTTTTTAACCTAGTAAAAAAAACTTTTTCAGAGAATTTTTTAAAAAAAATTTTTTACTAGGTTTTACTACATTTTACTAGGTTTTCCTACATTTTACTAGGTTTTACTACGGCGCATACTAGGTTTCACCAAATGCCCAACAAAATGGATATCATGCAGTCCGGTTTGTTTTACGGCCTGCAATAATGGGCCTGATTGCCTGTGCCACTGGGCTGAACGGTGGCGGGGGAACTACAACGTTCATGGGGCTCTTGCTGCCCTCTCTGGTAGTTTTTGAGCCGTTACACAGGAATTTAAAGGCAGTTCCTTTCTTCTTCTACCGACCGATGACTGCAAGGATAAAACATAAATTGGCAGGTGAGTGGGTCCAACAGCAAACATAGCAAAGAAAGTGGCTATGATTGAGGGACTAAGGAATGTCCCGCTGTTGCAACGCCTTCAATCAAGACTCCATGAATCGGGGCATCTAGAGTTATGGATGTGCAGCTTTCCAGCGGCACATGAATGGAAGCTTGAGGTGTTTTTTGCCTATGAACCGAGAACCCGTTTGAACCTGGAATGTGTTTCATAGTGTATAGGGCACGAAAGGTGTATGGCGTGACCGCATGGTGGAAGAGAGAACGAGTTGATGAAGTATATGCTCTTGTCTTGTCACTCTTTTGCACTGGTCTCCAGCCTAAGATGCACTTGTGAGCAGTGCCCTTGTCTTCACGCTATCTGCTTCCTCTCCCAGTGCACTTCGTGTGGCAAAGCAGCGGCACGAAAGGAGGGCATTGCATGCGCTGTGTGCAGATTCAGCCATTTTGGAGCCACCAACCAGAAGCACCTTCTCTTCTTGCAGTAGGCATCAATCTTCTAAAGGGGTTGACGGGAGAGGTGCTGTGCAATCGAATGCCAGTGTAGTTCTGAATGTGGTACATATCAGCCGCAGATTATGCCTTTGTGGACTGACAATGCGTGTGTTTACATGGCAGATGTATGGCTTCTGGTACAAGACCACATCCCACATCTTATGGTTCAGTTCTATATGATATGAATGCCGCCTTTTGACGTTCCGAGTGTCAAGTTTTTCCTGAGCTGCTGCCATGTGGCGATGGGTCCTTCTCCTCACGCTCTTTGGGCAGGCCAAGTCGATGCCTCGGATTGCTGACCTGCGCGTTTTCAAACACGCAGCCATTTTACCGCCAGCGGCACTTCACAAGGAGTCAGAGCCAGCTCCCACATGTCGCGACCAAAAAGAAAATGGTACAACATTGCAGATCCCTGTGCCGCCATACTACTTCTCAACACCTGTCACACGGGCTTTGGTGTCTCTTCCAGAGGCCCACTTCAATAACACCTTTTGTTTTCATGCCATGGACTACACCAAAGTTGATATGCAACACCTCACCATATTGGTGGTTCCCCGAAAGGGGAAGAAGCTGCTGGTCATTTTGGACATGGCCGGCCGTGTTATCCGCACAAAAGAAGCGACACAGAAAGGCAACTTGCGTTCCCTGCGGATGATCAACAGTACCACCATCATGGGTTTCTACCAGTTCTACTCAAGAACAACAGAACTTGGGGCTATTCCGTACTTTACATGGAATCTTGTCACAGATCAATTGAATAATTTTGAATTTTGGCCCAGGGTGCCTCCATTCTATGGTGGACCACATCATGACTTCTGGTGGAACCCTACAACACAGACCATACTACAACTGTACCGATTTAAGAACCTCAAGTACGACCCAAATGAGCATCCAGACATAGTACTGGAACAAATTTTGGAGTTCAACATGACAGGAGACGTTCAATGGGTCTGGGAGCCGCACCGTGCAATCCAACCACGTGATCAAAATGACGACGATATCGTAGAGGCGGAATGCAAGGAGCATTTTGAGGGCAATTGTCGGGATGTCTTCCATGGCAACAGCCTTTGGTGGGATACGCAGGAAGCTGGCGAAGGGGATGGCATCGTGTACTACAACTCCCGCCACCTGGACACATTTTGGAAGTTGGACAAAAGGTCGAAGAAGGTCCTCTGGGGCCTTGGGAGGCATGGGAACATGGTGTGTTACGATATTAACGGGAAACAGGTCGAGATGCCCATGTCACACGCGCATGCGGTCGTTCTCATACGGCCGAATGAGTTCCTCGCGTTCGACAACAGCAACGCAGGACAAAAAAGCCATCCAAGCGGAGCACACAGTCACATTGTTCTCCTCAAGGTGGATGAAAACGCCATGACCGCCAGGCTGACCAGGTCCGCAGATGTCCCCTTCTCCAAAAGCATGGGGAATGCCTACTTGCTTCCCAATGACAACTTGCTGGGGCTCAGTGCCAACGCGAAAATTGTCACTGAGGTGGACAAACAGAACAAGCCAGTCTGGGTTTTCAAACTTGACAAAGCGATCTACCGGATATTTCGCATGTCCATTGTTCCCACGGTGCGTGTGCACGGTCAACATCCCTGCACAAATGGGTCCCTGATCTTGGAATTGAGGATCTGGGAGGCGTACCGCAGCCCGCAGTACACGGATGGAGAGGTGGTGGTCTACTTGGACACCATCCGCCACGCTTCTGCGCCGTTTCGGTTTTTGCCGGGGTGGGCGGCGGCACCTGTGAATATCACGCTGCCAAAGGGGTGGTCGGTCGGGGGCCGGCTGCTGTCGGTGGAGGTGAGCAACGTGGAAGGCCTTGGTGTGCATTGGCCCCTCAACATCACTGAAGCTGGCACCGTGGAGATAGTCTACACCCCGTTGGAACACTTCCTGGCCGGGCATTGACTTGGCACGTCCTCCCCCACCATGGATGGCTGCCCGTGTCGGACACTCCGCGTCATGGGGCTGGCTCCGTCCCCGTCCTGGCCCCCCTCCCCCCCAGATTGTGGTGTCTCTGGGGTTTATCGCCAACTGATGCTGAGGTGAACCAGTTTGAGATTGCTGTCCGAAAATGTGAGGGCCATGCATTCATCACGAATGTTTTCCTCAGTTCTGAAGTTGCTGCACAGAATGTTACCACTGAAATGGGGTCGAGCCGGGGGGGGGGGGGGGGATTCGCGCGTGGAAAATTTTTTTGCGCGGGGTCCCCCCTCTGGGGGTTGCTTGCGAAGAAAAAAACTGTCACATTAAATTGGTAGCATTTGGAATTTTTTTTCTCAGGGTACAGATTTTGTGCGGCAAGTTAGTGGAGCTTTCTACACTACCCTTTGTCACATTGCTCACAATGACTTGCGTGAATTCTTTTGTAGAGTTTTGGAATTTGTGCATTTTCCTTTGGTGTAGAGGAGAGGTTAATTGCAACGGAATGGGTAAATTAGTGGGTGCACCCCTGCAAAAAGTCCTGCTCCTGCACACCTGGTGCTATCCAGTGCTGCAGGTTACTGCCATTACGCACTACCCACCAGACCAGGTAGTCAAGCGTCTCCGCCGGGCCCTGGTGGTGGCCTTCCACGCCCAGAACTGGAAGGTCCCACTGAATGTTCTGCATCTCAGTCCGTCCTAGGGAGGGATAGGGTTGTGGATGCCGGAGGTGTACCTCTGGACTACGCATGCAGGTACGTTTTCCCGGTATTTACAGCAGCCCTCTAGGTATGGTCCAGAAGCCTAAGTGGCCTGTTCTGGCTGGCTGGAGCAGAAGGGCATTGCACAGTTGACTCTGCTGCAGTTGTCTCCCTGTTGTATTCGTAATGCGCCGTGGCTAGCCTGTTCTGTGAAGGCCCTGTCTTCTCTTAATGCCATGCAAAAGGGACTAGGCCTGGCTTGGCAGGAGCTGGCAGCCGCCCCACTCTAGAACAGTCGTTTGCTCACAGTCTGTGAGAAATCTATTACCTGCAAATTTTTGATTTGCCGCGATAGACTGCGCCTCGAAGATGTCGTGGACACCCACACCTGGGAAGCCACGCTTTCACACGGCCAGCAGGGGAGTAGGAAATTACAGCCACACCAATACCAGGCTTTGCTGGCTCTGGTACGCCGCCTCATTCCGGTGTGGGAAGGGCACTACTTTGTGCACGGAGCCCCCCCCCCCCCCCATGGAACAGGGTATGCGCTTCACCCCCATATCGGTAGTGATAGCTGCGCAACGCCACGCCGACAGGCCACAGCCTCGGGAGGTGTGGCAAGCTTTTCGCCGCTTGTGCCTTCCGCCGGTAGATGTGGATTTCATCTATGCGTGCCTTTGGAAAAGGTTGTCGGTGGGGGCGCGCCTTAAGGCGATCTGGCCCTCGGTCTCTGAACGCTGCCCGTTTGATTCTTCCGTGGAAGATATCCATCATTGCACCAAGACATGTTCTTGGCTTACCATCCCTGTGCGTGCACTGCAGTGCGCGTTTCCGTCGCTCTGGACCTCAAGTGGCAGGGCTACCATAGGCCGGTGGTGTTCCAATTATCCACATCTATTCCTAACTAGGGCGCCAGGGGTCCTGATGTGGAAGGCAGTGCGGGTACTGTGGTCCTGTAAGTGTGATGTCGTCTTTCAAAAAGCCCGTCTAACAGTACATGATTATATTAGAGTGCTACACTCCGAGGTCCTGAAGTGGCTGGCTATGCCGGACCTCTCCTTGGACCACGACGCGGTTCGGCTATATGCCGGAGCCCTGCGGGGGTGGCTGACCGACCGTAACATCCCAATGAGTGAGGGCTCAGATGTAGCGAGTCATAAGCGAGCTGGCCCAGCTTTGCCACAGCCAGACCGGTATTTTCGGCGACAGACTTTTGACGGGTGGGGCAGAAGAGAGCCAGAGTGGCCAGCCTAGAGTTCCGATGGAGTGCATGTCCCGGACGTCTATACTGATGGGTCGTTTGGCCTTGAGGCGCCAGGGCAGGGGTTCGCTGGTTATGGGGTCTGTTTCGGGCCGATGGACCCGCGCAATGTCGCGCAACCCCTGGAAGGGGCTGTGCAGACAGTAAACCGGGCAGAACTCTCTGCGTGCGTTGCGGCCCTCAGGGTCGCCCCGAGGGGACAGGTTCTGCGGATTGTGACAGAAAGCAAGTATGTGTACGATGGTATTTTGAAGCACCTCCGGCGTTGGAGGCTGCAGGGGAAACCTTTCTTGAACTCCGACCTTTGGCTTCAACTGAAGGCAGAGGTTGATGCATTGGTTGCGGCCACTCTTTTGCGCCACGTTTATAGTCACATTGGGATCAGTGGGAATGAACATGCTGATGAGCTGGCCAACCAGGGCCGGCTGGCACATCCCCATAGGCGCCAGTTTTTACGTGACCAGGCGGCTGCAGCGGGTAGACCGCCAGTTGTGGTGCGCATAGCATGTAGGGCACAGTAACTTGTTGGGCTGTAGCGCCCCTTTTTCCTTGTATCCTGCTTGTACACAGCAGCCTGTGGACTGTCAAGGCGGTCTGGATACCGATGATTTTGTTTGGCGCGGGTCCTAGGATCCGCCCGCAGGGGGGTATATGGGCCCTTGCCCATGTCCCCCCTACTTGTTCCTAGCCTGTACGTTGGCACCACATGTACCACACGTGCCCAGCACAGAACATTGGAAGAGAGACCAATATTGTCCCGTTACCGGTGGCAATTTTAGGAAATCTGTACCGACGTGCATGCGATATGCTTCAGTCCGCCGCTTGGAAGTTTTCGAAAACCCTTGGAAAGATGCTCGGAAGTTTTGGCAGCCAGATCGGGTCCCAAAACGCAACGGATATCGGTAGGAATGTTCCATGGACTTCCCAACTGACCGTGCCAGGGGAGCTCGGAAGAAATTTTTTTAGGCCGAACCCAGTGGAACTTTGGTTGGATGCTTGGTGCCTACCTTGCCTGCAAGATGCCATGGAGAACAGTACGTTGAAGCTAATGTTTGTCTACCCTTTGTCTGCTTTGCCTACAAAACTGCATGGAGAACACTGTGCTCAAGCTTACAATTGCTTCCCCTTTGTGCTCCTTTGTGAATTTGCACTTTTGGTTTTGACATGTGCAATGCCAGTTTGATCCTTGGTGCCTGCTTTGCCTACAAACTTGCATCGAGAACACTGTACTCAAGCTTATGACTTTTTGCCCTTTGTGCCTTGTGAAGCTTTGTGCCCGCTTTTGTGGTTTTCTCTTTGCATGTGTGTCGCTTTTTCACCTTGGCCCCTTTGAGTAGACTCACTATTGTATTCCCTTCTTGTGCTCAGAACACTTTTTGTCACCTGCAATAGACATGTCTAGTAGACAAGGTAGTGCCGCTAGTGCCTCGTCTTCGTCCGCTCAGCCCCCCAGCCCGTTCAGCAGCTCCCTGAACCAGATTTGGAGCTTGAGAGCGAGCTCATTGACGCGGACACAGCCAATACTGAAGTGCCCGAACCGGGTGATACACAATCGCGCCTCCAACACGCCTTGGCAGCACTGTGCCTGCGGCATAAGCCGTCAGAGTCCATTGAACCAAGAATGCTAAGGGTTTTTTTAGACAGGGTCGTCCCTGATGCATACCGCATCCAGCCGAAGGATACCTTGCTGGCTATGCTGATGCATAAACAGTTTTCAATCGCTGTCTTGACGACACGGGAGGCTGTGGGCAAGACCAACCCCAGCAAACATGAAATTTCTTACGGAGTACAACATGGAAACCTCTGCATTGTTGGTTCATATCCGAAATACAACACGGACCGGACCTTTGCACAGGAATCTGATGAGAGGCTGCGTGTACATTACATGTACTTGAAATCAATACTGTCCATACACCCGGACAGTACCATTCGCGAGTGGACGCAGAGCGATGTAGTTACTTGGTTCAAACAGGCCAAGGTCAAAAAGCGGTCCAAAAAAGTAGTTACCTGCAACGTACAGTTCCCCCCCCTCTCATTTATTCACGTTCCGTTCGAGGTTTTGAGGGTTATCATAAACGATGCCTTCTGTGAGTCCCCGCATGCCACGATTCACAGCGCCCTCAGAGCCACCATCACAGGTTCACATGTGATAGAGGTTATCGGGGAAAAGGACGGTTGGCGGGTGTGGGACCCAGCCCCCTCAGGCACGTGGGAAAAGGTGGTTACACCCCCCGACGGTGAGGTTTTCAGAACAGACCAGCAACTCACGTACCATGCGCACGGTGTCTTGTGGGGCATTGAGTTTCTTTTGGCCCCGGCCCCAAACCTTCTTCCGAGGGCGCACCAAAGCGGCAGAGACTTACCATCTTAGGTGCATGGTTGCAGGCCAGGTCGAGGCCCCAGAAGCCCCTCCCCCCTGCCTAAGCTGGGGATGCACTGTGTTGGGGTCATGATCAGCCCTCTGTTTCGCTCTGATGTCTGCAATCTCTGCTGCCCTGGCTGCCCGCGCCCAGCCACCAGCTCCTGCCGCCGTCCCCATCTCCTCGGGTCGACTGTCGGAACTTGGGAGTGGGAACCCCAGCGCCGGTAGCAGTGCCGGTGCCAGCAACCCTTTGCCAGCCACGCCCAATTTGTGGGAGGCGCCAGCAGCCAGAGGAGCAGCAGGAGCAGCAGCAGCAGAGCCCGCCGGCGCAGCACAAGACGCAGAGGACCCCAAGGCCATGCAGGCTGCTCGCTACGCAGCTTTGTTGGTGGTTGTTGCAGCTGTGCAAGTCCAGATGGTGCTTGCACAGTTGAGTAAGAAGACGGTTAGTTGGTTCGCGGCCGGGGCACGCTACGGGCCAGGGGGGGAGGGGGCGGTGGTGTGGGTGACTCGGGCGGCCCTGACCCCCCGCAAGCAAGTGGAGCATCGTGGAGCATCAATGCTCCAATTGGGCAGATGCCCCCAAACCTGGCCGAAACTGGTGCATCCATTCTTGGCAAAACAAGGCTCTGGTGAAAGGTATTGGTTGGGGCTTTCCATTCGTGGGTCCCTTGCAAGAAACCAAAACAGTGGCCCAGGGTGAGGGGGCGGATAGTCGAGCACACTTTGGACCCTTGGATCTCGAAACTGGTGCATCCATTCCTGGCAAAACAAGGCTCTGCTGAAAGGCACTGGTTGGGGCTTTGCATACATGCGTCCTTTGAAAGAAACCAAAACAGGGGCCCAGTGCAATCTTCTGTTTCGCAGGCACCATGTTTCACCATGAATTGTTGTGAACAGCCATGCTGTATGGGTGAAGGGGGGGATCTCCAAACCGGAGGCATTTGCCAGCATATGCCCTATTCCAGCTGAACAATTCATGGTGTCAGCCTTTGCCATGAACTTCCCCACAGCTACCCCCTTGGAGGCCAAGGACCTAGACCATCTACCGCGCCCCCCAAGTGGCACCTTCAAAGTTGTGCGTAGGCCCCTTGGCCCCTTGCCTACCACACAGGCCACATCAGTCACCCAAGCACCACAGTGCCAGGCTGCTGCACTTCGCCTTCGCCATGAGCATGTGGTGCCAGCCGCAGTCTTGCGCACCTTAGACCACCTCCAACCAGGGGTTGGATGGTAAATGGTTGCTTTAAGGCAGCAGAAGGACCTGCATCTTCCTGCAGTAGACTACTCCCTCGACAACAGGAAGTTGTTACCACAGCGGTGCCATCTACTTCTACAGAAGTGTGGCTCATTGGCTGCCCAAGGGCGGTAGAAACCCCCACCACCCCATGCCACCCTGACCTTAGACCTCTACGCAGATGGTTACCAGCCCCGGGGCCGTCCAAATATTAACACAAAAATCAATATAATTGATTTCCAGGGACACTGGTTCCCAATGTTTGGCAATGTGCCTAGGTGCGCGGACATGTTGACCTGGCAAGAGCTTCCCAAGGTCAGTGATTGGGAGTGGCTACCCAAACGTGCAGAGGCCTTACAAGCCCTGCCTTCTTGTACATTTAAGCAACATATGAAGTATGCTGGTGCAGTGTACAACACCACCCCACATATAAGGTTTGGGGCAATCACTGCCGATCACCACCATTTGTGGTCTGAGTGCCGGCAAAAGGGCTGCGTGGCGTGTCCTTGGGTGAATAAGAATGGGGCGGGAGAACTCTTTTTGCACAAAGGGGGATGTCTCAATGGTGGCGTGGGTCCCATAAGTTTAAGGGGGTCTCTAACCTGGAAGAGGTTTATATTGTGCAACCTGTATTGCACAACACCACAGGAGCGGCCTCCAGGATCCTGGGTGTCATAGGTCGAACACTGCCAGCGCCTTGCAACCATCAGCTGCTCCGGGTCATAGCACAGGTGGCAAGGAGGTATGATCCTGGATCTTTGCCACCTGATAGCAGGCAGCACATGCGTCACGTACGAGGTAGATTCTAGGCAGGCATTAGCCTCACAGGTCGCGAGGCCCGCACAGTCATGGGCAGACTGGCAGAGGGTATGGTGCTCCCCCTGCCATTCCATTCCTTGGCATTTTGCCACATGGTGCATCTATGCTATGGTTCTAACTGTCACATGGCAAGCTATGGGGATGTTGTACACATATATTGTGCACATCATCCTTGAGTTTACCGAAGAAGGTTGCACTGCAACCTTATATATGCATGGGTGGTCCCACACATGGTTTAATCCACGGACACCCACGCTGTATTCCGATGAGGCCGGCGAGCGGGATCTCAGGGTGGCCAAGAGATATGCCCCCGTGACTAGTACTAGGCAAGATGCCAGTATTAGTGAAAGTTTGAAGCATGAGCTGTATCAAAAGTTCATGCAGAAAAAAAAGAAGATCCCCTATGCCAAAATTTGGGCGCCGGTGCAACGAAATGTTGTTCTGGAGGCGTGCATGGTTGCTGCCAATTCCGTGTGGCATGCGGTCTTCCAACGTCTCTTAGAGCATTTGCTGCATTTCCAGGAGGGAGGTGGCTGCTCCCTATATATGCACCCAGACACCCGTTCGGTGAAATGCACCTTTCCAGGTGCAAATCCCGAGAGTGATGTGGTGTGTGTGTGTCGGACCTGTGGCTCAAAGCGTGGTGTGTGTCAATGGGTACCACTAGACAGGGCAGCTGTCTGCAAGTGGCCCAAACTGGGTTTGAAGAGCCGTGCCACATTTAAGTCTCGTGCTGCACGCCGTAAGGCGCTCAAGGACAAGGGAAAGGGTAAGGGACGTGTGGGGCCCATCCCTCAAAGCAGAGTTTCTAAGCCTGGGACAGTTGGTATTGTACCCCCTTTGGAGGGCGAGGACAATGCTGCTTCATTTCAAGGTCCTACGGGTTTGAACGAGCACCAGGGTGTTCAACCCATGAGACGTACGAAGTTGGCGCGTGTACCCATTGTTGATAGCGACATTGGGCAGCAATTTGTGTGCCCTCGTGGCAGTGGCTGTAGTAGCAGTAGCAATAGCAGCAACAGCAGCAGCAGCAGTGATAGTGAGAGCAGCAGCAGCCCTGAAGATAATGATTCGGATGATGATGATGTGCACCTATCTGGTGGCTCCACAATAAGTGCCTAAGATTCTTCCTCATCATCCAGTGACACCCGTGAACCGCAACCTCAACCCAAGAAGTATCGCCGTGTGGTTGTACATAGTCCTGGGGGAGGGGTGGTGGATGTTGATGCCATGTCAAGTGATGGTTGTCCTGTGTAGATGCCCAGCGAAGGGGAGTACAACATTCACAGTTCAAGCTGAAATGAACAGGCAACCTGCTTTTTTTGGGATTAGGGGCTTCATGGCCTCTTTCAACCAAGTCACTATGTGGCCCTGGGTCCACTTGAACTCGCAAATGGATACAAGTAGTGGACTTGTATTGTACACCGTAAGAAGTTTCATGTTTACAGGGCGTTGTCTTGCCCACTGAACATTCACATTTCAAGCTCAAGTGAACAGTCATGCTTGTCTTTTTGTGTGTTTCTTTGCAGGTGTGGGATTTGGGAACCAACAACGGTGTAGTTCATTGTACAAAAAACCAATGGAAAAACGCCTGGAAGTTTTTGAAATCCCCGGGAAAGATGCTCGGAAGTTTTGGCAGCCAGATCGGGTCTCAAAACGCAACCGATATCGGTAGGAATGTTCCATGGACTTCCCAGCCGACCGTGCCGGGGGAGCTCGGAAGAAATTTTGGCTGGGACTTCAGAAATCAACCCTGCAATATGAGTCCCATTTGCTAAGCATAAATGCTGAGCATCACCAAATATCCTGAGCAATATGCTCAGCATGTTCCTGCCATTTTTTGCCTTGTATGCCGTGCGTTCCAGCACCATGTGCTTGTGTGTTTGGTCGTTGCGGCGTTTCCGCGATCTGACCTGTTGCACACGTTGGCACCATAGGATATGCGACGTGCTGCACGAATGCACCCGTCTGTTTGTTCATTGCGGCGTTTCTGCAGTCTGACTGGTTGCACCAGTTAGTCATCTGGGTCTCTGACCCACTGTGCTACAGGCGCAGCACATCGCTGCCCGGGGGCTGCCAAGGGCTAACCGAGAGGCGCTGTCTTGTTTGTTTGTTGCAGTGTTTCTGCCTGGGCTTCGTTCTCACCTGTTCGGGGTCGGCCTCCTGACCAAACTGGCCCTGCAAACAGCAGGCAAGTAGAAGTCTTGCAGACCCACATGGGCAGCATGTGAACCCCGGACTGGCAGCGGCTGGTCAGGGCTATGTTCATAGAGGAGGGATGGAGTATGGTTCCTACGGTTAGGAAACTGTGAATCAGTGTGCTAGGGGCTCCTACAAGGCCCACACATGAACTAGGAACTCATGGTTATTGCGGCAAAGTAGGATGCAGGAATGTTGATCCTCGCCGTTTGAGCATGATTCAAATGGAAGCCTTGGTATACAGATTACTACACCCCTCTCCCCTTAAATTTAGCTAACAAGCAACAACAAGCAAGCAAGAACGCCTCGGGCTTGACTCTACTTTGCCATCCTAGAGCCTAGGTGGTGCCCTTGCCAAATCCAAGTTTTGAGCCAAAAACTAACCGGTGGCGGCCCGGGGCGTGGGCGCCAAGTTGGGAGGTGCCCTCCCAAATCTGCGCAGTTTTGGGCCAAAAAACAGCCATTTTTTGCCCAAAAGAGCCCCCAAACCCGGGCAAAACGCCCAAACGAAGGGAAACGGTGGCTACACTACACGTGCAGTGTCACTTCACCGTGTCAAAGAGCCCTCTGATGCCCTTCAACTCCACGATATGTCCGCGAAACGGCCCAAAAGTGCGCCGAAAAGCCCCAAAATCTCTGCTATGTGCATCAACACCCCGAAACCAAGCACGGGCCGTATCTTGGGCTACGTGGCTCAAAATCCAGTTCCGAGGGCACCTAGCCCACCCGCAACCCCCCACTTTTTGTGGTTTCCAACCCTCGGAATCGCTGCACGAGACGCCTAGACCCCCGTACCAGTGGTCACTTGGTGGAGCCGGAGGGCAGCGCGGCTTGCACACGGTTGGGACCAACGGTGGGTCCACCGGGGTGCCCGGGTCAAAAAAATCATTTTTCCAAAGTTGTTCCTAGACAACTTGGAATGCTCATACAAGTGTCTTTAGCCTGTTTTGAGCCTGTGGTGACGCGTTCTGGGCCATGGAAAATCCCAAAATGCTTGAAAATGGGCCCTTTTGGGACCAAAAATGGGTCAAAAACGCGTTTTTCCAAAAGTGATCCTTGACCATTTGGGATGCTCAAACAAGTTTTTTTAGCCCATTTTGAGCCCGAGGTTATGCGTTTTGGCCCATGGAAAATCCCAAAATCCCTTGAAAATGGGTCGTTTTGGGACCCAAAATGGGTCAAAAATGGGTCAAAAACGCGCTTTCCCAAAAGTGATTGTGGACGATTTGGGATGCTCAGACAAGTGTTTTTTGGTTTTGACCCCCCCCCCCCCCGTGAAAACGCCCATATATATTCTCTAATCTACACCCCTCTCCCCAACTGTATGTGGCTCCACCATACGGCTCTAAGGTACGTGCGAAGTGTACAACTTGGTCCATACATGTGGCGGAAAGGGCTAAGCTGGGTCAAACCGGGATCAAAATGGGCACAATTCATTTGTTTGTGGACCCCCAACGGTCCACCATCACTTTTGGAAAAACGTGTTTTTGAGCCTTTTTTGACCGATCTTTGGTCCCGAAACGCCGCATTGTCAAGGCATTTTGGGATTTCCAGGGCCCAAAATGCGTCACCACGTGTGGTCTAGGTGGTGGTCTAGGAACAACTTTGAAAAAAATTATTTTTTTGCCCCGGGGACCACGGTGGACCCGATGTTGGCCCCAACCGTGCGCGGGCTGTGCTGCCCTCCGGCTCCACCAAGTGACCACTGGTACGGGGGTCTAGGTGCCTCGTTGGCCTAGTCTGAGGCTTGGAAACCACAAAAAGTGGGGGGTAGCGGGTGGACTAGGTGCCCTCGGAATCGGATTTTGAGCCACGTAGCCCAAGATACGGCCCGTGCTTGGTTTCGGGGTATTGGTGCACATTGCACAGATTTTGGGGCTTCCTGGCGCCTCTTTGGGCCGTTTCTCGGACATATGGTGGAGTTGAAGGGCACTAGAGGGCTCTTTGACACGGTGAAGTTACACTGCACGTGTAGTGTAGCCACCGTTTCCCCTCGTTTGGGCGTTTCGCCCGGGTTTGGGGGCTATTTTGGGTGAAAAATGGCTGTTTTTTTGGCCCAAAACCATGCAGATTTGGGAGAACACCTCCCGACTTGGCGCTCACGCCCCGGTCCGCCACCGGTGAGTTTTTGGCTCAAAACTTGGATTTGGCAAGGGCACCACCTAGGCTCTAGGATGGCTACATGGGCAAAAAATCCGAAGCGTTGGGACGGAACGATGGCCAGAACGGGATGGAGACGTGCTTGTTGTTGCGTGTTGCTTGTTGCTTGTTGTTGCTTGTTAGCTAAATTTAAGAGGAGAGGGGTGTAGTAATATATATATCCTCTTATCTACACCCCTCTCCCCAACTCTAGGTGGCTCCACCATAAGGCTCTAAAGTACGCGCGAAGGGTACAACTTGGTGCATACATGTGGCGGGAGGGGCTAAATTGGGTTAAATTGGGCTCAAAATGGGCTAAAAACATTTGTTTGAGCATCCCAAATGGTCAAGGATCACTTTTGGAAAAACACGTTTTTGACCCATTTTTGACCCATTTTTCCCCCAAAAGGGCCCATTTTCAAGGCATTTTGGGATTTTCCTTGGCCCAGAACGCGTCACCACGGGCTCAAAACGGCCTAAAAACACTTGTTTTGGCGTCCCACGTGGTCTAGGAGCAACTTTGAAAACAGCCATTTTTCTCTCCCCGGGCACCCCGGTGGACCCACTGTTGGCCCCAACCGTGCGCGGGTTGTGCTGCCTGCCGGCTCCACCAAGTGACCACTGGTACGGGGGTCTAGGCGTGTCGTTGGACGATTCCGAGGGTTGGAATTAGCAAAAAGTGGGGGGTTGCGGGTGGACTATGTGCCCTCGGAACTGGATTTTGCGCCACATAGCGCAAGATACGGCCCGTGCTTGGTTTCGGGGTGTTGGTGCACGTTGCCGCAGATTTTGGGGCTTTTCGGCGCCTTTTTGGGCCGTTTTTCGAACATATGGCGGGGTCGAAGGGCACTAGAGGGCTCTTTGACACGGTGAAGTGACACTGCACGTGTAGTGTAGCCACCGTTTCCCTTCGTTTGGGCGTTTTGCCCGGGTTTGGGGGCTCTTTTGGGCAAAAAATGGCTGTTTTTGGCCCAAAACTGCGCAGATTTGGGAGGGCACCTCCCAACTTGGCGCCCACGCCCCGGGCCGCCACCGGTTAGTTTTTGGCTCAAAACTTGGATTTGGCAAGGGCACCACCTAGGCTCTAGGATGGGTAAAGTACAGTCAAGCTCGAGGCGTTGGGAATGTGCAACGGCCAAAGCAGAAGGCTGACGTACTCGCTTGCTTGCTTGTTGCTTGCTTGTTAGCTAGATTTAAGGGGAGAGGGGTGTAGTAATATATGGTTGGAGTTTTTTCAGTTTTGCCCGTTTTTTCAAAATTTATCGTTCCAGAGGGGGGGGTATGTTACACCTTTTTGAAATCTCCAAGAAAAGGCCGTTTCGGAAAGGTATGGGTCATGGGGGGGGGGGGGTAGGTGACCATTTTTTTTCGCCTTGGGCCGCCGAACTTGGGCGCTTCGGCATCCCCTTCTAAACGTTGGTCTACACTGCATGCAACGTTTTCAAGGTGCTCGGCCCGGTGCTCCAACATATCGTCACAAGGACGAAAAAAGGGGGCATATAAATTTGTGCATTTTGATGTGCTAAATTCCAAAATGCAAGAGTTTCGGCTCAACAAGACAATATGCTAGAGAATTTTTCCGTTTACTGCCCTGATGTCCACTACCACGCTGATCGCAGCCAATTTAGTCGGAGAGGAAAATGTCACCGTTTTAATGCAACTTGGCCAATTCTCGAACATATCATCTTGTTGAGCCGACGCGGTTGCTTTTTTGAATTCAGCACATCAAAAGGCACAAATTTATATCCCCCCCTTTTTTTGGCACTGAAATGATATGTTGGAGATGTAGGCCCGGCGGCTGGTTGTTGGTTGTGGTCTGCTATTGAGGGACACCAGCGTTTTTCCTGAAAACCAGCCAACTTCCCTACTTCACTCAGCCCAGCCACTGTCCCGTTTGGACATGGGACCTTGATTTTTTGATTCTCCTTGTCCAAAATAGGGGGGGGGGTACCTTATCCCATATGACATATCCCCAATGTCATCACAAAAACCCAAAAACGGCCGAAAAAACTCCAACTTTGCGTCAAAATGGCCACCCCCCCCCCCGGTCAAACGCCCCTATAACCCCTATATATATGTATATGCATACATACATACATACATACATACATACAGGTGTCCTTTTATGCCCATGTCATGCTTTGCTCGGCAACAGCCGGTTTTGCTCATTAGCGGGCTTCGAGGGCACGGCCACTCGGACAGTGTTCAAGTTCAACATGGCAGCTCAATCTGAAGTGGGGCTGTACATCTATGACGGGGAAGACATCAACATGGGTGATCCAGGGATGACTGACGCGGACATGCTGAGTGATGGGCAGTCTGCACAGGCCCTTTTGTTGACGCCAGTGGGGGGTACCTCAAGATTCGACCACGATACCATCAAGTTGTCCATCCACGCAATTTTACAGCGAATGACACAGGCCCAGGAAGGGCTGAAGAAGATGCAGGAATGCGATTATTCATAGGGGGATGCGAGTTCACTCTCACAGGCTCAGGAAGCGGGCCAGGCGTATGCATGCGAGGTTCATCTATGCAAAGCATTGGCAGCCAAAAAGCTGCAGGATATGGATCTGCCAGCGTCGAGTTTGAAAACGGCGGTACAGCAGCTTTTCAAGGCGGAGTCACGGTACCGGGAGCTCGAACAGAAGCTGGTGCAACTACGTCAGCAGGACGACGGTCTGGCGACGGAGCAGGGCGAGAAGACGGTCCGGCAGTGGGCGAAAGTGCGAGATCAAGGTCTGCTGTTGCTTGATCAGGTCACTGCGCTATGTCTGTCCCCTGCGGACTCAACTGAGATCAAGGCTGTGCTTAGTCGACAGGGCTCTGAGATTGATGGACAGCAGTCAACAATCGATGCGCAGCACCTAGTGCTGAAGTCCATGGCAGGGGCGTCTCAGGCCCCACTGCCGCGGGCTTCTGCTCGATTGACGCACCTTGGGAAGCGAGAGCGGCCAGAAGATGGCTCTTTGAGCCAGGGGGAGCGAGAGTCCTTGTCCCAGGGGTCTGCATTTAACACCTCTGCGGTCGAGAGGGTCAAAGCGGCACGAGAGCAGATAGAGAAGGCGTCGAAGCCAGCCAGTGGCACGACTATGAGCGACGGCGACATAGAGCAACTGCTGCTGTTGTATCGATGGGAATTTGTCGGGAAAATATTTCAAGAAGAGACTCTGTTCCCTTCTAAGCCAGAGAATCCGACTGTTCGATGGTATGCGCTCAAGGAGTTCACTCGGGAGCAAATGAAGCAGCTGATGGCCCACGAGACCATGGATGTGCTGGTGGTGGTAGCGGAGGAGGACATGGACGCCTTTCACAGGCAGGCCTCGTAGCTGTGCTCCAAGGTGGAGTGCGGCAGAGTAGATGTTCATATTCAACTCAAGGATCGGTTCATTGTTGCCGATTCTGCGCGCGCGGGTTTTGTGCTTCTGCTCTGAAAGCTTTTTTTCGATGTGATTGCGTGTGCTGTGGCGCTCCATTGCCTGGGGGTCATGGTTTTTGAGCCCTGGATAGGTTACAACAGCAAATGTACACAAAGTGCAAAGTTTGGCCTTTAGTTTGGAAATTTGCAATTTCTCGTGGTGTCACTCCTTGCGAAAACGCTCCTGGGTCGCGGGTGATGCGCAGCGGTGAATAGGTGGAGAGGCTGAAGGCAACGGAAGGGTAGAGCACGACAAGCAACCGAATCCTCGTAAGCCGCTCAAGTTTATTTTGGGCATCATTGGCGGTTTGCACATGCACGACATCCAGTACCAGTTTGCGACCACTTTCCTATGGAAGCTCAAGATGCGCCTCCAGTGGACGGGCCTGTTACCGTACCTCCCAAACGCCATATTCGTGATGGGCTGCTTCGCCACCAGCGCACTACTCCCCATCCTTGACTCGCCGCAGTCCATCGTGCGTGCTGTGCAATACTGCGGACTCTGCGCCGCGGCCCTCCTCGTCTTCGACCTCTGTACCATCAAACTCAAACTCCGACCCCCCGAGCCCAAGCCTCCGCGAAACGAACACCTCAACGTCTTGGAGATCATGCGTCTCCGTCGCTCCTGCTGCTCCTTCCAGTCACGCATCCTCACCCCAGAGGACCGCTCGGAGCTAAGGGATGTGGTGCTGCAGCAAATGTCGCTTGCGGCACGCCTCGGAGCCCAGGTGGTGCGCCTCGAATACGTGGCGATGCCGCTCCGTGTGTGGCCAGAAGTGGGGGTGCACGAATTTCTTGTGGTTGTTGCGCCTAAAGAGTACAGTGCACAGGCGGTGGTGGACGTGGGCCGCTGTCTGCAGAAGGTGGTCTGCCACGGCACTGCAATGGGTGTCGCAACCTATTGGATCGGCCCCGGCGCCGACCAGGCATCGGTGGTGCGCCACCTTGGCCCGCGCTTCAGTGCGGCAACGGACCACATTACCTGCATCTGCGCTGTCGGCTACGCCTCCTTCTTCAAGCCCATCATTATCCGCATCATGGAGCTGGCGCAGCACTGCCGCCTGCCCCTGCACAAACTGTTCTACGCTGATGCTCTGTTCACGCGGCCGTTGGACGTGACGCAGGCCCCGTTTCAGCGCTTCGGCCGCTGCTTTGAGGTTTGCCAGTGGGCGCCATCCTCCTTCAATGCCCAGCAACGCGCTATGTGGGGGTGGCGGGGCCGCCGACGGGCCTCGTGCGCGTCGACTTCTATGCCGCAAACACCTCACGCTTCTACTCGCTCGTGGCGCTGGGCATCTGGCTCCATAACTGGGAGGCGGGCTGCTCGGTAGAGGGCGCCCAGGGGAGATTCGAGGTGCTGTCTGCCGAGGAGCGCGGGGCCAAGCACACGCGGCCGCTGCCCAAGTACTACATCAGCTGGCGGGGAACCGCACCGCCTGCCGGCGTGGGCATTGACTGCAAGACGGTGTCTGACGAAACCGAGCAATCCGTCTTTGCATGTCCTCCCGCACACAGCAAGAGCAGCAGGCCCGGGTATCGCGGCGGAGACGGAGAATGCCACAGGGGCAGACCACACCGGCAGGACGTGCAGCGCCTATGGCGGGACATCGAGAACGTTGCCCGGGGAGGGGAGGAGCTGATTGCAGTATTGGAGTGTACGGGATGGATTTTTACGCAGGGCCGGTGCTGCCCCGGCACCAGGCGGGGACCGAAGTACCAAGTGAACGAGCAGATGAGCTGTCTTTGGACGGAGGTTCACCCCGCAGGCAAGCCGATTAATAATGGGCGTGGGGCCGGGGGCCAAATCCAATTTACGCTGTAAATTACGTAAATTTTTGTAAATTGCGCAAAAAGTGGCGTGAATTTCTGTAAATTTTTGTAAATTCGGTGTAAATTCGGGAACCCATGTCTTTTGCATGCTACTAGATGTAGGGAAATATCACAAACAACCCCCCCACATTGCCCACATGTGGTATATATTTGTGTTTTTACCATGTTTGCACCATGTTGCTGCTGCCTACCTAGTACATTGGCACATGAACTACTGCTAAGATAAAAGTAATTAGTTGTGTTTTTGCATGCCGCCAACGGCGCCCCCTTTTTTTTGTTATTTCGTTTTCACCAAGCCGTCAGTGCCCTTGAGCGCGACATATCGCAAGATGAGGCGCTATACAAATGTCGTTTGTTGCGAGGTGCTTTCAGCGGACATTGGCAAGACGGGCCGCTATACAAATGTTGTTTGTTGCTAGCTGAAGATCCTGCATTCGGAGCAAAACCCTGGCCCGTGTGTGGCGCCAAATTCTTTCTGGGGCGAACGCAGTGTGTTCATTCTTTCTTTCTTGTTTCTCCTTCCCACGCTTTGTTGTGTGGCCCCTCGAGTTGGGGTTAGGGACTCACAATCCACGCTTTGTTGCGTGGCCCTTTAAGTTGGGGTTAGGGACTCACAATCCACGCTTTGTTGCGTGGCCCCTCGAGTTGGGGTTAGGGACTCACAATCCACGCTTTGTTGCGTGGCCCCTCGAGTTGGGGTTAGGGACTCACAATCCCTCCTTGCCCCCCTGCCACCAAGGTTCGGGCATTCCAGAGCTCATTATTTAATGACATTGTTTCGTGGACCCCCGCTTGCACAGCTGAGTGCTTTCGTTTTATGCTGCAATTTCTGTGCCTGCAAATGTGCGTGTACGGTTGGGGTGTGGTCCCCCACGGGGGGGTGGGGGTGACATGCGACTGCCCACAGTGTGCATGTCAATGTATGGGCCAGTTTACAGCATCTGCACCCACCAAACAAAGCCCATTTGGGCGTGGAATGCTGTGAACTGTGAGCCAGTGGTGGCATGCTGTTCAGAACTGGGTAGGCACTTTTATGCTGTTCGGCAATTTGCTGTGTGGCACAACTGATTCTCCACTTGCACCTGGCCTGGCTGTGCAGCTGTGTCTGTTGCATCCAAGGCAATACATTTCTCTATGTTTTTCGCAGAATGCTTCGTGTTTTGGAATTTTAGGTTGTTCCTGCACCGCTGCGAACCGCATGTACGGCCATGGCTCTTTGACATGCGACTGGCCACGGTGTGCATGTCAACGTATGGGCCAGTTTACACAATGGCAAGAATATAGAAGCCTCTGAGGGTGCTGACCGCGCGGTGCACGCGGTGCGGTGCGCGGTGCGCGGCGCGCGGTGCGGGCAACACATCAGGAATCAACAGCAAGCCACCAAGCATCAGCAACCAGCAACGGTAATTAAAAGCAACGCGGCAAGAATCAAAAGCAAGCCATCGGGAACAATGAGCAACGCATCAAGAATCAAAACCAAGCCATAATTCCACCACAATTCCCCACAATTCCCCATAATTCCCCAAAATTCACCCAAAATTCCCCATAATTCCCCATAATTCCACCCAAATTCCCCATAAATCACCATAATTCCCCCTAATTCCCCATAATTCCCCCACAATTCCCCATGATTCCCCATAATTCCCCATAATTCCCCATTATTCCCCCATAATTCCCCATAATTCCCCACAATTCCCCATAATTCCACCATAATCCCCCATGATTCCCCATAATTCCCCATAATTCCCCATAATTCCCCATAATTCCCATAATTCCATTCGTCTGGCGGGGAGCCGTCATCTGGCACTGGCGGGCGCACACCCCTGGAATGACTGATTGTTTGTTATGAAACATTTGGGGAATGGGTAGGAAGAAAGAGGCACGAAACAGGTAAAATGGTAGATTTTTTTTTATTTCTCTCAAAAAAAGGTGGAAAACACAAAAATTTACGCCAAAATTTACAATCTACTGGCCACTGGCCGAAAAGCCTCGGGCCAGTGTTTATTTCAAGGTTGCCCCACCCCAACCACCCTCCCCCCCCTCTCCCCTGATGGCTGTGCCGCTCTTTTTGCAGTTTGTTGTGCAGTTTTTCTGTAGTACTTTTCTGTCTTTGTGACAGCACAATTTTTGCACCACAACCTGGGTCCATGGTGCATTTCCCAGCCCATGATACCCCCTCCACCCCCGGCAGTGCTTGGGCAAGCCCACCTAAAAAAAAAACCCAGCCTACCGGTCTATATAAGTATGTACACACAAATTTGTTTTAATCCAAACACGAAACCAATCATACAAACGGTGGGAAAACGCCACTTCAGGTCACAAGGCCCAAGCAACCAATGTTCAAAACACCATATTACAATGTTTTGCGTTTTTGTAATTGGTTGAGCTTTTGAGTGACACCGTCCATTCTTTAAATTTACACTATTTTTACAGAAATTTACGCCACTTTTGGGAAAATTTACAACAATTTACACAATGTGGGGGCCGGGGGCCAAAACCACTATAAACACCCGTAAATAATCGGCTTGCCCGCAGGGCAAGTGCCCTTGGGCTAGGCTAGGCGCCCTGAAATTCAGCCGCGGCTGCCGCGGCTATGGCTATGCGACACACACCAACACATACAATGTGCCGCTTGTGCGGCAGTGGGCAGGAGGGTAAGGCATAGCTGTGCAAGAGGCCACCCTGGGCACCCGTGCCGCCCCGCCGCTTCAGTGGAGCTGCGCAACAGGGCACCAGCGGCGAGAGCACGTGCCCCCTTGGGGGTGGGGGGGTGGGCGTCGACCAAACAGCGCAGGGCGCAGCAGTAGCCGCCTGAGGCCGCCAGGGGAGGGGGAGGGCGGGGCACCCCCCCCCCCCCGGCCAAATGGGCATGTGCGCAGCCACAGAGTGAGGCACGGCATGGACGTGCAGGGACGGAGGTGACCTGAACCCCCAATCCCAAGAGGTTCTGGCTCAGGCGAGGCCCCTAGCTGTGACCCGACCAGGCGCCAAACAAGACGGTTGTACGTCAAACTGTATGCTTTTGGAGGCGCCTCAGGCGACAATGGGGCCTTGGACCCATACGGGCTTCCCTCTATAATATTGTTCTTCCCCGTGTCCTCCTGCACACACACAGGCCTACACTGGCCTAAGTGCATATCGCACTGGTCGAGGGGCAATAGGGATGCACCCCTGGCTTGCACCGAAGGCCTGTTTTGATGGGGAGCGACCCGACCCGAGGACGCCAGTGTGGCCATACACGTCCAACCTGGAAGACCCGGTAAAAACGGTAATACCCCTCCTCCCGCACACACATAGGATCCCCGGCTCACTCAACCGGGCTAAGCGTAGGTCTCGCAACCGTAAGGTCGTGGGATCGATCCCCGGTTGGGGCAAGAGCATCCTTTCTGGGGAAATCGCCACATTGAGTAGGCTGTGGAGGCCGCCTCGCTGCCGCGAGCACCACCAGCTGTAAAAACCCCAATACACACACAACACCGGGGGCGACATGGCGATGACGGCTCGTTGAACTATTACCGTGGGGCTGGCCCGGCGGAAGCCACGGAGCTACCACCCCACTTCCAGGGTGGTACTGGGGCAGCGAGCTAGGTTCTGGCTATTATGGGGAGCGACTCGACCCGAGGACGCTAACACACACACACACACACACACACACACACATGCCACATCTTCTCCTCGACTCCACGAAGGTCCATGCTTGGACAGACGGGTCCGAGATCAGAGGGCGGGTGGGGTACGGGGTATACTTACACCATGCCGAATATGATAACATCAGTGAGTGGGTAGTGGGACGACAAACCAATAAGAGGGCAGAGGTATCGGCAGTCAGAGCAAGAATTCGCGCAGTGTGCAACACCCAAGAGCTATGTTTGTAGACCGACTCCAAGTGGTGTGCAGATATTTTTGACAATCAAACAGCAATTATATAAAAGGCGTGCATGGATGGCACAGGGTAAGAAGCCGGTCAGGCGCCAAGATGTATGGGAGGAAATTTTGTAGTTACTATAGTGTAGGAGAGCGCCAGTGTCCATGACACATGTGTATGGGAACAATAAGCTGGTATATAGCGACGTTGCAGATGACCTGGCCACATACCGGACCCAGAGCCAAATTGAATTCAGACAGGCAGCCGAGACAAAGTGTATTGTCCTGACCCACAAACCTACCCCATTTTGTGCTAAACGTGTGGAGAAAGACAGCTCAAGAGCTGCCACAGGCATGGACGGCCAGTGCATGCTGTGCACTAGGTCATCATGCCATGGGATACGTCTCTCGTAGACCCCAATCACATCTATGTGAAGCACACTAGCTCCCACCCTGCCTAGTCTGCACCCTCAAGCAACGAGGGGTACGGCAATGCTGCTCAAGGGGCCATCACCGTGTGTGTACACCTGTCCCCACGCTTTGGAAGCGCACGCTCTCTACGCAGCCTCCAAGCCCACACAAAAACCCTGCCTCTTGAGGCCCACACGACCACCCACAAGCTCTCAACGATCCCCTGTCCCCCCACTCCTCCAGCCCCTAAGCGCATGAGACCCAAGTCACCACCGCCCCCGTCCCCCCCCAGCGCCCGTACCACGGGGGCTGGAGGAGATAGATGCAGTGGACGTAGTGCCACACCAGCTTTTTATGCCGCGGCATGGGAGGTCTAAGTCAGCGCCTGCGTAACCAACACACCCCAGAGGTTCTGATTCCGCGCAAGGGGCAGAACGACCGCCGCAAAGAGGCATCGACACTCAGAGTCGAACGGCGCGGCTGCCTCCAAGCTGCAAAAGGGTCTACCTCACAAATAGGACATCCGCCGAGCCCACGGGACTGAGCGCGGGGGTGCCGCTAGCGTTGCCTCACGGCTCGCCGCCCACGCACGGCGGCGCATTGGGCCCGTCGGCGGACCGGTGGGGGCTGGGACGATTGCCGCCGCCCGGCAAGCGAGCGCGCGAGCAATCGCGGTCTCGGTCCCCCTCGCCAAAATGCGCGGTGCGACGAGCGCGGGCAGAGCGCGAGTGCGCGTGCTCCCCGTGCGGACTAGCAGCCCCCCCCGCCCCCCACTCCCCCTCCCTCCGTGATTCTATCGGGGGGGGGGGGGGCAGAGCCTGAGCGAGCCAGCTGAGGCACCCCGATCTGCCCTCGTCTTTTCCCGCGGAGGGATCCCCGGGGGCGGGGGGAGCCGTGGTAGGGCGTGGGCCGGCGACTGGCGAGCGGGGGGCACAGGGGACAGGGGTAGGGGGGGGGGGGGTCCCAACCCCCCCTGCCACCTCCTAGGGGCTGCTCGATTTTTTTCAGAGCATCTCCTCCCGGCTGATGGAGCAGAGGGCAGCTCCTAAGAGGGGGGGGGGCGGGGGCTCCACAAGAGCCGCTGCCGGCGCCCTAGCCCAGAGGGGATGGCAATGGGGGGGCAGGGGCGGCGTCTATCGCCGTGCAACAGGATGCTGAACCCCCCCTAGGGACAGTGAGGGGGGGGGGGTCAGGGGTAACAGGCACAACAACAGGTCCTCCCCCAGGGGGGTGCTGCAGCCACAGCCACGGTGGGGGGGGGGTGGTGGCGACCCCCCCCGCAGCGGCGGGTGCAGCGGCGGGGGCTGCTGCAGCCGCCATGATGAGGGGCAACCCAGGGTGATGGGAGGCGGACAACGGTGTCTGCCGGTACGGGGGAGGGGCGGGGGCAAGGCCATGCGAGGTCTTCCGCGGAGGGCACTTAGCGGCGGACGTCCTTCCGCCGCGCCGCGACACACAAGGGGGGCCAGGGGAGGGATAGCCGTCGCAAGAGCGGCCAGAACATTAAAAGCCGTCAACCTCACAAATAGTATAGGCAGGCGGGGGGCCTTCTGCAGGGCAAGGAGGTGTGGATGGCCACATCCCTCCTGCCGCTTGGGGGCTTCGGGTGTGTGGGGAGGGCGGCGCGCCCAGTGTTCGTGCGCCCGGACGCCATGCTACTCAAAATGCGCCAGCTGGAGGCGCACTGCCGCGCGCTATGGATGCGGCGCCTGGCGCGGCTGGGAGCAAGGCGGCAGGATGTGTTCCGATTGGATTATGTCCCCCCACTAGGACCACGGCTGCAGCCCCTGCGGCCCTTTCAGCGCTTGCCGCGCCGGCGGGTGCAGCGCGACCGGCAAGGGGCAGGAGGCGGGGGCGCGGGCCGCGTGGCACCGCCGCTGCAAGTGGCCCTGTGTGCGCGACACCGAGCCCCGCCCCGTGCCGCCTGCGTACAGCGGGGCGCCAAGCATTGTTGCCAACGGGCTCATGAAGGGCACCGCATGGACGCGGGGCAATCGCGCGTGGCGGCGCGAGCGCTGCGGGCGTGGCTGCAACCCGCGCAGCCGGCGGGGGCTGGCTCCGCGGCGGCGTCCTAGTCTGCGCGGGGCTTGCCAAGCGTGCACAAGCGCCCCCGCTCGCGATCACCCTCACCAGCGCGCGTGACGCGACGAGCGCGCCCGGCAGAGCACGTGAGCACGCGACGCCCGGAGGAGCCCTCAGCCCCTGCCCCCCCCTTTGCGTCTGCAGGGGGCCTGGGCGGCTCCGGTATGTTAAACGATCGGGGCGGGCTGAGGCGGCCCTTCCCGCCCTCCCTGCTCCCCCCAGGGGGAGCCACAGGGCAAGGGGGAGCATACGGGGAACGGCTGCAAGCGTCGCGAGCGCCGGCAGGGCGCCCGGACGGTGAGGTTCAACCGCGTCCACATCCCCCCCCCCCACCCTCCCGAGGGCTGGCCATGTTATTTTTGGGGACATCTCCCGCTGGCTGGCGGCGGCGCAGGCGGGGACATTGGCCACGGGGGAGGGCATAGACCCCCCCCCCCCCTAGGGGTGGGGGGGGGGGCAGGAGCAGGGGACGTCGGTCGACCCCCATCCCTCCAGGGGGCAGGGGGCGGAGGCCGCGACATCCCCCATACAGGTGGAGCGGGACCCCCCCCCCCCCCAGGGGCTGTTTCTCATGCACCAAGCAGCGGCTTCGTTCGTCAGCCTCTTGGGAGAGCCTCACAAATATCCCAACAAGGCAGTGGAGACCTTCTATGCATGGGCGGTGTCAATAGGGTTTACACCGTCCAAAGACAACCTCCCATATATCCAACTAGGCATGGTTCGCACAGCGGGACTCACGGTCCTGGGATGGTCGGCGAAGGCACACTCATATATCTAGCGGGTGGCCCCGCAGGTGGCCCCCCCGAAAAACCGGGATCCGTTACCGCTGTGGCATTCTGTCTACTTCCGGAATGAGTTCAACTGCTCCTACTACAACATGAAGATGATCCGGCGGGGCGTACTGACGTGGGGTCACTTTCAATCTCTGGAAGATGTGAGGCTATTGAATGCACTGCCTCGAACCTGGAAGGGGGTATACAATCATGGCGAACGGCTCCTAAACAAAATCTCGTCGAAAGGGGGGTTTGATACCCCCACGGTCCATACTCAAAACTGGACCGGGGCATGGTTGCTACAATTCTATGCCTCACAACCAGGGGTACGCGATCCACAAACACCTGAGGTGTGGGGGCAGTGGGCAAATGCACAGCTACCGCCAAGGGTGAAGGACTTTGCACAAAGAGTGTTGTGGCACAAACTTACGGTTCATGAAAGGGTCTACAAGAGGTCGGGCACGGACAAATGCCCGATATGCTCGCAGAAGGAGTCAATCAAGCACGCTGTGGTCGAATGCTCCATGTTCAAAGCGGCGGCAGCGGTAATACAACACTATTATGGCCCCAGTGGAAACCGGGGACGGGAAGTCCCCAGTCCGGGATATGATGGAGTCCGACCAACAGGAGTGGTTGCTGAGCACGGACCAAAGGCTGGGCAATGTGGTCGGCAAGAAGTGCCCACTGGCGATACCGATGTGAAGTTAAGGCAGGAGCGTCGCCAGTGTTCACGTCATATCTAACAACTTGGCTCCGGGAGCTGTGTGAATGGATTGGGTTTTACTCAAGAGAACGCAGGGAACAGTGGAGAGGTTTCAAGCAATCGCTGGAGCAAGTTCGGGACACGGGAGTGCAGCCACGCCAAGGGGAAGTACGTATGAACGGGGGATTAAGCGCGTGGTTGCAAACAAACACGGAGTGTTTCACACAAGATCGTAACGCCGATGCACGCAACTGGCAAAGGGAAGCTGAATCACGCCCCAAGCGCCCGAGGCAGGCAGGCCCGGGAGTGTCTTCAAGGTGTACAAGACCTGATTGCAGAGCTGGTAGCGAAAGTATACAGGATTGTATACACAGACGGGTCTTCAAAAAGATTGAGCCACAAAGACATGCGCAGGGCAGGTGGCTTCGGCGTATTCGCCACAGAAGATGAGCAAGGGCAAGAAGTGCGTTTCTGCGGCTATGTACCGACACGTCACAGGCAAACAAACAACGGTGCGGAGCTCTGGGCAGCACTAGAAGCCCTACACGGGTTTTGGGTGCCAAAATTGGCAATCCTCACCGACTCACAGTATCTGCAACTAGGAGCAACCGGCAGGGCACAGCACTGGAAGTCAAAAGGGTGGACGACAACATCCGGCAAACTGCAAGTCCACGTGCCCGTCTGGGAAATGCTGCTCCAGGAAATGGCAAAACCCGGAAGAGAAGTCAGATGGGAACATTTCCAGCACATGTCAACGTGCAGGGGAATGAGGTGGCGAATGGGTTGGCGATGGAAGGCATGTGCTCCAGCCCGCTGTGGTCCCAACAAGTCACACAGCAATTGTCATCCGGGTCAGAATCGAAGGTGGGGTTGAGAGGAGGGTCTGGGTCTGAATCAGAGGACACCAAAGCGCTCTGGTTGTCCCTGGGCATGGTGCCCATGGACAGTGATGAACTGACAGGGGAAGCCTCCGGGGAACCAGCACCGGAACAGAATCATGCAACTCGTGCAGTTCGGGCAGTGAGAAAATGGGGGCAGGGTGCATGCAAATGGGAGGATGAGGGGAAGTAATGTCTGCAGCTGAATCGCTGTCCTTCAGCACGGATGTGAGTGACACAAGGCGACAGCATAAGAGGCGAAAGTTGAGGAAAAGCAGAAACCCTGGACAAGGTCGCTAACACCTGTGCCCGTGATCCCCGCATCCTGACTGCGGTATTTCCACAGGTTTCATACCTGCAAATGCCTGAACGCCCGAAATCTGCGTACTGATGCAGGGGGATTTTGACGTGAGCTCCGCGTTCTGTCGCGAAGTACGGCAGCAAAAAGGCTTGGCAACGGCAACGGCTGAACACAAACACAAACCCCGCGTTCTGTCGCGGAAGAGCTCCCTGGCGTGATGCCGCCGGGAAAACCATGGAAGAAGCAGGGGCCACATCAACAACGACATGGCCCCTACATACAAATTAATCCAGCCCCAAAGAAGGCCAAGCCCCAGCAAGAACGCCAGCGTTTCAAGGTGCAAGCACTGAGCCAGCTAGACGCCATAGCGGACGAAGGGTTGAGAGCTGTCAATGCCGAGCTGACCACTATGGCCTGGGCCCGCAATCAGCAGAATTGGCTCCGACTGGACCAACCACACAACACCAGGATGCACTGTGAAATTGTGGACAATCATGGAGAGCCATTGCTGATGAACAACCAAGAAGTCTACTCGGTGATGGTCCAAATCAACTGGACCCTGAAGATCCAGGCTCTGACGAACATGCAGGTTTAGTGGCGACCCAAGAGTGCAGGCAAGTGGCATCCGTTCCAGTGGGAGGCGATCCTCCACTGTCCGATGGCGGAGGGACACACAGCGGTGCCTTCCTCTGTGAGCAGAAATGGGGACTGCCTGCATGTGTGGCTGACGGGCCGAGTTGATCTTCTAAGGCTGTTCCAAAGAACGCTCTTCAGGCAAACAGACCCGGTATCCGGAGACGCTGTACGGTTCCTCTACACGCTGCTGAGCACACCGCCATGCGAATGGCGATATGCCTGATAGGGGATAGCCAGCAGGGGGGTGTAAGATGAGGCAGAGACACAAGAAAAGCCCCTGGGGAGGGTGAGGAGAGGGAGAAAAAGAAAGGGCGAGAAGGGAGAGAGAGAGCGAGACACGGGGAGAGAGAGAGGGAGACACAGAGAGAGAGGGAGGGCGAGACACAGAGGTAGAGGAAGTGGGCGAGGCACACAGAAAGAGAGCGAAGCCCACAGAGCGAAAGGCTAGAGAGAGAGAGAGAGAGAGACCCGCAGAGCAAGGGTTAGAGACTACCCGGCACTGTGGGAGGGTGGTGGGTGCGAGTTGACCCAAATGTACAGATGGCCAAGGCCAAAGCACAATCAGCAGCCACCTGGAGTGGTACAGAATGGTCTGCGCTGCAGTGCAGCAAGGCAAAACACTGAACTGTGTGGTGATGACCATGCGCCTGTGAAACGGGGGCGTATGCGAGCCCAGTATCCGTTGCCTCATGGCCCCCCAGGGGCCGTGCCGGGGCAACAAGGGCGGTTTCCCCCCCCCTCCGCCCCACAGAAGAGGGCTCAGCGGGTGGGGGGGAAACGAATAGGGCAGCCACAGCACCCTATGCAGACCCTGTGTGATGAGCACAACGCCCCAGCATGCAAGTCATGCAAGGGGCATAGGGGGTGCGGCACTGATGTAGCCGCCATCACGAGGGGCATCCCAGGGTGATGGGGGGGGGTCAACGGTGTCCGCTGGTGCAGGGGGGGGCTGCAGTAGCAACTGGGCGCTATGCCCTTCGGAGGGCCGGTGCGCGCGCCGGCTCCCTCGTCCGGGGGAGGGGGCTGCGGCGCTGCCACGCGGGGGCACGGGAGGGCCTTGGAGGAGGGCACGTAGCACGAGGGGGACGTCATTCCGCCACGCTGCAACACACCGGGGGGCGAGGGGTGGGATAGGGCAGGCCACAGGCAGGCTCTAACCCGCTAACCCCTAACCCCTAACCCTCCCGTCGCAAGAGCGGCCAGCTGGGGATGTTGTTCCCCAGTCCTCCATCTGTTCTGCAGTTCTTTCAGATCAGTGAGAGGGAGAGCGAGAGAGAGAGAGAGAGAGAGAGAGAGAGAGAGAGAGAGAGAGAGAGAGAGAGAGAGAGATGGGATGCTCAAGCGGTGGCTTCAAAGTACACACAGAGCAATCGACCAGAAGCTATTCGTATAGCAGTTGATGCCTGATTTGTGTGCTTGTCGACACCTGCTTTAGTGCCTGCTCCTTTCTTGTACCCGTCGGTTAATTGCCGAAGCTGTCAACATGAGGAATGTCTCAGTGCTGTGAGGGGTCACAAAAGTACCAAAGTAGCTTGTTCTTAGGGAGTGGCTTCAGATGCCAGCATAAAGGCCGTGATAAAGGTGCATAAAAAACGGCATCCATTACAGCCATTCGCACTGGTACAGGACGGGCCATCACTGCAGGCGCTCTCCGGCCTGCAGTGTGGCGCAGTCATTGGCAGTGGTACAGGACCACCCCTCGTTGCATACACTTCCCGGAGTGCAGTCAGGGGCAGCCATTTGAGTAGTGCAGGCTTCACTGCATGCACTCTGGAGGTGCAGTGGAGTAATGGCCAGCCGTGGCCCAGGACGCACCCTCACTGCACCGCATACACTGTGCAGGCAGCCATTGGCGGTGGATAATAACGGCAAAAGCCACAGGCACTGCCATACCGACTCCTGCCTCGCACGAATTCATCCGCATCAGAAAAAAAAAAAAAAAGGCACAGATTCACGTGGTAGTCTTTGTTTGGGCAGGGGTTCACAGCTTTAGCCACTTTCTTGGTGGTCTTCTTGAAGCCCTTCTTCAGTTTCTTCCCAAAGCCAGCATCAGTCCCTGCGAGCGACACTTCAGCGTCGCTACCACTGCTCAGCTCGGAGCCGCTGAAATCCTCAGTTTCTTCATGGACTAAAATGACAATGGGGAACACTCAGCGTGTGTTGATGGATATAATCAGGGCTAAGCCCCCACCTGCCCCCGCCACGTGCATAGAAAGTGCAAAAGTGCACTGCAACTGTCAGTTCCTTTTCATTGCGAGCTTACAAACGCTTGAACAGCGTGAAGAAGAATTTGGCGTATGATAGAGCTGCTCAGCCAGGCAAAAAACTGCTGAGAATGACACCTGACACTGTTGCCCCTTGGCCAGGGACAACAGTCGGTTGGGGGTGCATAACAGTCCATTGGACAGGCAAAACCATTTGTGAAAGAAGGAAATAAACAGTTGGGAGGAGGGAAAGCATTGTCCTGGTGCTCCCTGGCTTTACACTGTGGAAGGGCCTCTCTGAGGTTGACGAAGGATACTCAAAAGCCAATCTACAGAAAACTGTGGTTGTCAGCATTGGATTGCGATGGGCCTAGGGCCACCATCAGTTGTAACTCGCCAAAAGCAGGCTGCTGAGTGACTTCTGGTGGGGTGTTCCATCAAGGCTAGTAGGACACCCTCCCACTTTCCCCCGAGGAAAATGTGCTGATGCAGATGGGTGGGTTGGCTGGGTGTGGCCAGGGCCCCAAAGCCCCCCCCCCCCCCCGGCCTCTTCCACGGGTGAGCAGTTGGGACACACATTCCACCGTCACCCACAAAATTGCAACCCGTCCACACTCACTCTCCCTCCCAGAACTGACCTCGACCGAAAATCAGGTCATACGAAAGAGGTTTCAACTCAATGTGATTTCAACTCAACACAGCACCTGCATTTTCGAATGGCCGTGTTGTTGCATCCCCTGTTAAGTGCGCTTGTTGCGCTTCATTTATTTGTGGATATTTACTGCAAAGAACCCCTCAAGAAGGCAGAATGAAAGCGCCAGAGCCACTGCGGGGCATCAGGGTTGAGCACAGCTTGTCACTTCCGATGTTGCTGTTTCAAAGATACAATGCATAAGCTTTGTACGAGGGGCCGAGTCAGCACTGGTAAGTGCAAGGGACTGCTGTTTCACAGCCACAAAAAATTCTGCCACTACAGCATGATGAACCATGATCCGTAGATGATAGACATTGCGCATTACAGGGGCAGCTATCGTAGCTGTTGCTACGCGGTTGTCTGACCTGTCCACCTTTGCAGTGGTGCCACAACAATCCAACTGCAGTTTCCATTCCTTTCTTTTCCCATTATTCTTCAGGTGCAAGGTAGTTTTCTTCTTGCTTCGATTGCATTACCATTCAAAAGTAGAACACTAAAGGACACAGATTGTTTTGGTTCATTTGCATTTCAAGTGACATGCTCTTTCATGCCACATCAACAAAGGCAGTACAGGGTGATTGCATGCCTATGGCGTATTGGGAATTGGTCTATGCAATTGATAGCAATCATCCAACAACCCTGTGGGAATTAGCAGCGGTCATCTAGAACCATCCAGGAATTGACAGCAATAATCCAGAACCCACTAGGATATAGTAGGACTCACCCAGAACCCTCTTGAAATTGACAACAGTCGGCTAGATCTTTGCAGGCATTATGAATGGCCATCTGCAACCCTGCAGGAATGTTCCATTTTTGTAAACAGCACATAACATCCCGAGCGCAAAGCAGCCTGCATGCATACATAAATGTAGGTGCGGGAGACAAGCGTGTTTTTTGGACAATTTGAAGAATCCGGGGCACAATGGAGACACGCTTTGCACGCCGTCTGCCTGCGACGTCTCATAGAAAGCAAGAAACAGACCCAGCATTTGGGGCAGCATTTGGATTCTGAGTGGTCGTACCACATTGTACTGTATGCCTCAAAAATGCATTTGCCGTGACATAGTGTTCCATGATGGTCGGTGCAAGGGCCCACAAACCCCTAGAATACCATGCCATCCTTTGGAAGCCCCCCTAAGACATCAAAATGCACCGCTGATTTTTTAAGTGCCAGTCGAGTTGTCGTACATCGCACCTGGAGCTGGAAAAAATAGAAAAAAAGGTGCCGGTCCAAAATTTTGTTCCCTCCTGCACACCTCTGGGGCACTGCCAGTGGGTTGTGTCGATGTTAATGTCGATGCCCCCACCAAATTCTGACGTCTTCAGGTGCAGCAGGGGGCTCATGAGAGTGCCACGTGCAGGAAGAAAGTGGCTGCGACACGCTGCAGGTGCGCACGTGCCCCCCTTGTGCACTACACATGCCGGTAGTGCCTGTGGAACTAATCGCTGGCATTGTTTGTCGGCGGGGACATTCAGTCTCTCATACCGACCATGATTGCGTTGTCCATGCCGGGGACTTCTGCCCGGCCTGTGGGCAGCCCATTGCACTGGCAACGCAGCAGGCGGCCGCTCGCCTTGTTGTCGCGGGCCCTGCTGCATTGGGTTTCGAGTTGGACAAGTTGGAGGAATGCCCAGAGAGGGGTTTGCAGGTTGTTGACAAAATGGCAGTGGACTGATACCAGGGATGGTGCAGGTGCTAGGACAATACCAGGGGTTCGGAGGGAAATGGCAGAGGAGGGTCTAGGAGGCGCTGAGAGGCATGGTGACTCTGCATGAGGGCATGATTATAATTTCGTTCAAAACCCACCATCATGGCCGCCGATGTTGCTAAAGGGACCGTTGTTGAGGGTGTGGTCAGCGGGCAAGTTTGGTATGCTTTTGCACATGACAGCTGCGCATGGGTTGTTACAATGTCTGCTGATGTCTCTCGTTGCGGGACTGCCGCTTGCGATCCTCAACAAGACCAATCGCGAGCTCGCGCAGCAGCTGAGCGATCATGAGCGGCAATTGGTACTGCAGCAGCGGCGGCTGGCGACGCTGCGTGCCACGGAGCAGGAATGCAGCCAACATGTGCTGCAGGTGCGAGAGGAGGTCAAGCACTTGGAGAGCCTTGTGGCTGCGAGGCAGCAGGAGTCCGAGGGTGAGAACGCCATGTGCAAGGTACGTGCAGCGACAGGTGGGGATGAGGCATGGGAGTGGAGTGGGGGGTAAGCTAGGGCAGAGGATCGAGGGCTGAGGCAGGGGCTACCTTCGGAACCGCTGTTGATTACCCTGTCGGTTACCCTGTCGGCAACCGCTGTCGGTTTCCTTCCAGCTGCCGGACTGTGTGAAGCGGACACCAACAGAAGGGACGCGGCACCCCCTCATGCCAATGTCCAGGACACACCCATTGACCCCACGCAACACATCCGGGACGTCCCAATGTGACGGAGACTGTTCGGATCATCGGACCTCATTGTCATCACCACATCCTCTGCGGACTGCTTGATGGTCATTTTGTTGTTCTTTCGCTGAAGGTAGCCCGGCCCAGACAAAAAGCAGAGGCGGTTGGTGGTTGACTGATGGCGGTCGCCCCCGACGCATGCGCCATCCCGCAAAAGTTTTTGGGGGGCAGTTGTGGGATCTCTTTCGGCTGCTGTTCAGGAACGCCCGAGCCCATCAGATACAGCGTGCGACGACCACCACGAACACCACGTGCCCCGCTTCCCATCGGCCGTCGCTTATGACCGCCGTCGGGGGGCCCACAGCCACCATTGCTCCCCAGCCTCCGGCCGCAGGATTTGTGTTCAAAAAATGAAATCACATGTTTGTGAGCACATTGTTGTGGGAGAGCGGTGCTGAGTCCTTCACACGGAGAACTGTCTCGGCACATGGCCACGTTCTCGTGGGTAGTGGAATCCACGCCTGTTTGTTTTGATGTGATTTGCAGTGAAGTTGCTGTGTGGGTCGTGCACAGGCACGGGCGTGTCTCAGGATGCCCGTCTGACCGTCGTTTTCCCCGACCTCGGCCGTGCTTGTGCCGGGGAAAGCGGTAAAGAGATGACGACATTCTGCTTCGTCGTCTCAATCTCGAACTTGTCCCCTGGCAATTGAAAGCCGTACGGCCCCCCTTCGCTCTGTGTTTGTACACATCTCTAGTGTGGCCCGAGGCCTGACTGCGTCCAGCAATTCTGCAGACTGTGACTAATTGCTGCAGGTCCTCGTTCGACAAGTCGACAAACTGCGGCAGGAGCACCAGCGCATCCTACTGCAGGCGACCACTCTGGAGCAGGCCCAGGAGCAGTTGGAGGTCCGTGCTCAGCGCGTGCAGCAGCAGGTGGACGAGGGGATGAGCCAGTGGGAGCACAATGCGGAATTGCTGAAGGAGTGGAACGCCAACTATGCCAATGCCGATGCTGCATCCCTCAGTCTCAACCGCTCTCACCGGCACACTACTGTGCAGCTGCAGCTCTTGCAGCAGAAAGTGGACGGATTGCAGGTGCATTTCGCTTTATTGCAAGCCCCCCCCCCCCGCCGCCCCCCTCGAACAACAAAAAAAGCGTGCCGAGGGCACGGCGTTGGCACTTTGAAAGACGACCCCCCCCCCCCCGATTTTGGTGAACGGCTTTGTTGAACAAGGTCAGCCTTCCGGAGGTCCCGTCCACACGTTTTGTCTGCCTGATGGATATGTCTTGCCTGACTTGAAAATGGTGCTTGTAGTTGTACCGGGTGTTCACACTGGCTTCCATTGTGCCATTGTGGAGCCCCCCCCTCAGCCCCTGCGTAGTGTGCCACTGATGGGCGACGTGTGGTGATCCGGAAGCCTCTGGCCCTGAGCCACCGTTTACGGCATCAGTAGTGGACAGCACCTTCCAAACTTCAGGGCCTGGGAGTGACGGGATGTGAGAAGCCTGTGAGCACTGGCAGGCGTGGACGCCACGAGGGCAGAACCTGTGATAGTGGGCCATGGGACAGACATCTCCCCATACGCCCCCCCGCCCCTCCACCATCGCCACGCACACATTTTCCCGGGTGGTACATGGCTAATCGTGAGCCGTGCAACCAGGCGATCACTTGGAATCATATTGTTGCCACTCCCCTACCCCGCCGCCGTGAATCTGTCAGCGCTGGCATGGGAGTGGACGCCACAAGGGCAGTGGCTGCAGATCTGAGCAATGAAAAGGACATTCCAGTCTCAGCCCCCCCCCCCCCCCCAACACTCCCTTTGCTGGGTTCTGCTATGGGCTGCTGTCCTGTCTGAGCACTTTGCAGAGCAGCCTCAGGCCGTGATTGTGCGAATGCTGGGAACGTCAGGAAGCTATGAACCAGTGCGCCAGCACGCCTGTCAGTGGGGCAAATGAACCCCAAACTCATGGTTCAGCTGCCCTGACAGAACCACACAATTTTGTGGAGGCACGCCTCCACAAAACGCATCCAAGTGCCTGAAACCGGAAGTCAAAAGCGGACCCAACGGGCAAAGCCAACTCCACCCCCCCCCCCCCCGCGCCGCTTGAGACCTCACCAATGCCGCAGTGCTCTGGCTGCTGCACCGCAGGCCGAAGTGAAGGGGAAGGAGGCCGAGCTGGCCACCGAAGAGACCGAGGGCAAGGTGGCCGCCCTGCAGCTGCAGCGCACGGCGGAGCAGCACCAGGGCCTCAAGGAAGAGCGCGGGCAGCTGCTGCGGGAGTGGGAGCAGACCCTACGCCAGATCAGGCAGAGGTCTGTGCTCGTCTTGCGCGGCCCACGTGGAAGGGCGTGCGCTCATGATGTGGGGGCTTCGGCCGGTGGGCGTCTGCACAGCCAACGCCTGAGCCAGTGCGTTGCTGGGCACCAGCGGTGCGGGCGCGTACTAGCGTATGACGTCCTTGTCTGCGCACCCTGTCATCAGCATGTCCCTTTGAGTGCTGGCCGGCTAGGACCAGCAGGGGAATAGCACAGGGGAATATTAGAATGGCCGTACACCACAGGAGGAGGGGGTTACGCCCCCCTGGACCCCACCCCTCCAGACCAAAGTGACCACAGTGCGAAAAAACGAAATTTGCAATTGAGAAAATCTTGTCGGACCATTTTTGGTACACAAACTTTTGGGTTCCATCCCCCCCCCCCCTCCCCCCCTTCTAATACTTCCCCGCCAAGGCACTGACGTTTGTGAAGGGGCTTCATGAGTGCATGCTGTCAGGAGTGGCTGTAGACAGGGTTTGCATCCAACGCCCTCGAAGGCATCTGACACACAGCCAGTGCATTTGAGCTCGTCACTGTCACTGCACAGGAAGGACCTGCCAACGGCTGTAACACGCGGACACGTTGGGGTCAACGGATCGGTGTAGATCTCCTTGAACTGCCGTAGCACCCACTGGAAGAAACCCTCCACCTGCCGGGCGCATTGCAGCACGAGCTGCTGCGTGCTGCTGGACACGTCGGGAAGGTTGACCGCGATGGAGCGGCAGACGTGCAGCCCACGGAGCGCGCCGGGCGCGCGCCGGGCACACATTCCCCTGAAGGCAGAAAATTTGGCCAACCACCCCACCACTTGGCCCACCCAACCGTGTGGTCCACCCAAAGGTGTGCCCAAAGGGTCACACTCATCCCACAGGCCTCGTGGGCCCTTCCCATTCCCTCAAAGCAGTATCTTAAATTCAAACATCGGCACCCTGCAGTGGGGTCTCTTGTCAATTGAGCTGTGCAAAGGTCAGGCATGCAACCTCCTAGGTTTGGAAAGCATCACTCAAGGTCACTTTTCGCCCCCTTCAGTGTACCATATGCTTCAGCAACCCCTCTTTCTTCTCCACCCTGTTCCTTCAACCTCAAAGCTGCACCTTCAACCTCAAAGCTGCAGTAGCTTGTTCTAGCCGAAGGGCTTTTCTTGTCTTTGCACCCTCCTCTTCACCGTGACACGGATCAGTTGTTGCTATTCGGAACTCCATGCGGATACGGTCAAGGAAGCAGTGCAAGTGTGCACGCACTTTTGACCACCCATGATGCTAAACTAATCCTCTCCTACCCCAGGCAACCCATTGTGCACATTTTTGTATACCTCTTGTAAACCATAGTCGGGTGGGGGGGGGGGGGCGTTGGTTGAGGGGGATGCAAGGGAAACTGTTGTTTTTTTACTAAAACAATTCTTTGCCTATCTTTTTCTTCAGCAGTTTTCTGTCCGTTTTTGTTTGTTTTTGCGTGTGTGCACAAGCCCGGATGGGACACTACGACAATGGGGTGGGAGCTGAAATGCTCCAAATGGCTTAGAAGATGGAGGCACATGCGAAGGAGATCGAGAGACTCCGACTGGAGTTGGAAAGGACAAGCCTCAAGAAGGAGGAGGGCATCCCCGAACTCACGGTGGGGGCCTTGGAGGGCTTCAAGCAAGAGGAAAGGGTCACACAGTGGATGCACTTATGTGTGGACGCCTTGAAGAAATGGGTGGACAAGATGGAGGTCGGAGAGCAGTTGAGGAGGCCCGTGGATCACGCGGGGAGCAACCAGGCATGGGGCCGCCCCCCCAAGGACCACATACTAGCCTATCGAGTGTGGGAGGTGCTTTGCAAGTCGCACACGGCGTACATGGCGCGGTACACGACGCGAGCGGCGTTGGAGCCCAAGGGGAGATCCCCCTATGCGTCGCTTGATGAGGCTAGGGGAGCGCTAGGCAAGCAACTCACTGCAAGAACGTCCACTTCAGGGAAGTGGGAGGAGTGCTGAGCTAGCAAACGAGGGCGGGTGAGTGGATTCTTGTGGAGTCCACCCCGTCCGCCGACTGTAGGAGATGTGTCCAGAAAGGGGCAGCTGTGCTGGCCAAGCACTGGCACTTTCAGTGCCCTCATTGGAGCTAGGCATCACCTGTGGGGGGCAGGGTTTGCGATGCCTTGCCCCGCGATACCGCGGGTGCTGGAGTCACTGCCACGGGGCCGGCCGCAGGGGATTGTGAGCGCTCCTATCGCTGGATCTGGTCCTGTTCGTGTATGTTGGGGAACGAGTATGAGCCTAGCGGTCCTGATGCTTAGGCCGTCTGATGGTGGCGGCCGAGCACCCGCAAGGCCTATGGGCAAAAGTTCGCCAAGATAGTAGCATTCCCGGAAGCTCAGGGAGAGACGTCCCTAGCCGGGGTATTGGCGGAATTTCTGGCAGCCAAGGCCGTAGCCGGCGAGCGACGGGCCACCTTGCGAGGGTATAATGCTGCGGTGCGTGCCACTGAGGATCTCGGGTGGATTGGGCTAGTGGTACAAGAGGTCCACAAGTGGATTGCGCAGGCGGCTTCGGAAGTGGGCTTGCATCCCTATCTTCCCCCCGAAGGATTATGTGCCCTCCTTGAAAAATCAGAGAGTCTTGCAGGTGCTTTGCCAATGGCTTATGTGGCTGTTGTATGCTGTGGCTCGGAGTGGGCAAAGTTAGTGGTATGCGCTTGGTGGATGTATCACTTCCTTTGTGGATGCCGTTTTGGAACTCTAAGACAGGGGAAGAGGGGTGACAGTCAAGGTCCCTCTCCCCTTGGCTGATGGGTTCCGGGAAGCCCTCTTCCGATGGGGCGAGGCCCGGGGCTTGCAGGTGAATGACCGCCTCTTTCTTGGCGGTAGCTTGGAGCTAGAGCAGAGATTTCTGGAGGTATTGGCCCCAACGCCTTGGAGGAAGTGCCGCTGGCATGCGACTAGGGTACTTCAGGAAAAAAAAGGAGCCTAAAGGAGCCGCAATCATTCTAATTCAATAGTTCAACTTCTAATTCAAGGCCGGCACTCATTACGGACGGAACCACTTTGAGTGGGGACGCACCTTGTGCACCGTCAGATGAATTGCAAATTGCTCTCGCTCAACCGCCAACTGCCGCCGGTTAACCGCCAACCGCCCGGGGGGTACCCTCGTACCTCAGTGGCGCTGGGAGCAATTCGTAGGGTCTTGGATTCGAATCCCGCCGACCCGACCCGGAGGGATAGAGGTGGGTTCTCCAGTAGTGGAGATTGAGTTTGCGGAAACTGAGTTGCAATGTAGGACTCCGTGCCTGGGTCTGGGGTTTGCTAAGCACTGCGTCGCACCTTACATGGTATGGTTGGGCAGCCATGGGTTTGAGCACAACCTATCTCGGTCCCTCGGGGGTCCGTGGTGTGCTGCAGGGGCGGCAAGCACCAGAATTCCGCATCGGCGTCTGTTGCTCCGTAATAACCGCCAACCGCCGGCGATTGGCAGCCAGTCTAGAGACCACAGACACCTGAGGCTGTCTCTTCATTGTTGGAAAAGGACCTCCGTGGGCACAAATGTCTGGCACCAAATTTTTGCAGGCGAAAAATAATCCCATATTTTCCCTCCCTCCTCGACCAGGACAAAGGGGCACCCGTTGCAAAGGAGAGGGACGGCGTGCATGGCACATCAACCCAGGGCCCCTGCTGGATCAGGATATGTGAATGCTGCAAATGCATCATCATGTTCGGTGCCACGAGTCAATTCAAACGGCTGCACAAAAGTGCGACCTCCAACTGAAGGCCGCAAGCTATACGCACGTGCTTATGGTCGGGGAGGCGGGTCTAGAGGGGAACTGGTTCTGTATCTGCCAGACTCTGCGTTCCTTTTGTAATTGCCAGCAACGGCAACAATTTTTACAACCTGCCTTCTCCCTCCTGCCCCCTCAAGGGCATCCCTGGTATCAGCCCTTTGCCGTGCTGAACATCTGCGCTCAGAGAAGTGCGTCACGAGGCGCTCACCGGAAGCCTGGCCCAGGGGCGGCAGGAGGCGGAGCGGCGGGAGGAGGAGATCTCAAACAAGAGGGCACTGCTGTGCTCCCTCGCGTTGGATGCTGTGCAGACGGAGGCCGAGATCCGGCGCTGTCCAGCAGAGGCACGGCGATTGCAGAAGAAGGTCTGCTCCGCGAATGTCTGCTCCCTGAGGCGATTGTAGCTTTTTGTGATTGAGGGGGTCGGCAACGGGGCAGGATCTTTGAGACCGCCGATTGCCGGGGTGCTTGGGGTGCAACCGACGGTAGTGTGGCAGTGGTCGGTGTGCACCGGGCTTCTTGCTGCATAGCATGTGATGGGGCGTGAAGAGGACCTGACGGCGGTGGGAGAATACGTAATGGGGGCGCCAGACTGTGTGGCGTCGGTTGAGAACTATGTGACGAGTGTTGGAGAGCATCTCACTCCCCGTGATAGATGTCGTTCCACTGAATCTGAGGCAAGCAGGTGCCCAGAGACATGGACACGGGATCGAGGAGGGGGGTTACGAAATGCCTGCATCAGCTCTTGTGGACTGCCAGGTGCTGATTCCAAAAAGTGGTGATCCGCGTTCGGCCCTTTCAATATTGACGTAATGCCCCCCCCCCCCCCCGTTATGTCTTCAAAAGTTTCCTCAGGACAGCCCCCTACCTCACTCCCCACTTCCCAGAGAAGTCACCGTACCGCCCGCGACAATCCCCCAGTCATGTTGTGCGAGGCGGAGCACAAAGGGTTTGTTGGGGGAACGCCACACGACCTGCGCGGCCTGTCCCTGATCGAATATGTTGCGCGTACTCCTGGTCCTCCTCCCACTCCTTCCACTTTGATGGACGCGGTGTGCCTTTCGGTCCGGTTGTAAGTCGAACGACCCGGTTGGGCGGTTTTCCATATCGAGGCACTCCCTCGGGACACTTGCATTCGGGACGTGCCTGAGGGACCGCCCGAATTGCCCTCCAAACGTCGCCACTTACCCTTCAACAGCCTTTTGTCACCGTGCCACCGCCGGACCAGCGTTGACGGACGGCCGCAGCCGTTTTGGTTCCTCGGCTGCGAGGGACCACGTTGTTGGGGCGCATGCAAGCCGCACGGCCCACACATCCGGTGCAACGGGAAGTCGTCGAGGTGTTGCTTCGTCCTTGCGGGTCGACGCTGCAACGGTCGATGGCACTGCAACAGGGCCGATCTTTTGGTCGGAGAGGGCGGGGGGCAGGATTTCCCCTCCCTCAAAAAAACGTGGCACGTCACACGTGTTCTCTTTGGCTCCGTAGGAGTCAGAGGCCGCGCTTCAGCAGCTGGAGCTCGAAGTCGAGCTCTGCCGCCGGGAGCTGGCGCGTGCGGCTGTTGAGCTCCAGCAGCGGCGGGACGAGCGGATGCGGTGCCAGCAGTTGCGTAGCGAAAGGGCCGATCGGTTGCAGGAATTGGACTACGTATCAGAGGTGTGCCGCTGCCCTGCTGCGGGTCCACAAAGGGACGCATCACTGCGAAACCCCTCGGAATGACATGCGCAGGTCTGCGAGACCTGGCGTCACGCTTCGGTCGCCCAACGGACGAGTGCAGCCTGTGCCATGCATTGGAGGGCCGTGCAGCTTGAGTCGAAGCCAGGGAGAAGCACGCTGGAGCCCCGTGGGACCGGGTGCATCGAGGGCGAAGGATTTTCACAAAAATGGTGCGTGTTCCCAAACGGACCTGACCAGGCACCTCTTGCACCGATTTAGGCGGGGCCCGGACCGGTTTTGTGTCAGAACGCCCCGGCTGCAACAACATGGCCCCCGTCGGGATGGGGCCCGAAAATGACTTGCATCTCGACCACAGCCCTCCAATTCTCTCTTGCGGGACGTTTTTCATAGAGCCAGGGTTTCTTTTTTGTTTAGAGAAACCAAAAAGCACGTCATCCCCAACAGACTTTTTGCCTGGCCGACCGACTCGTTGCCAGACCCATCCGCCGATTCCCCGAAACTTTTCCTTCAGGCCCTTCGGGCCAACGATGAGCAGGCGATCCGACAGCCCTGTCCTCTGCTTTGCATTCGGCCAAGTATCTCTACTCGCTTTCTTTCTGGAGGCCCACAGAAATCTGCAAAGTCGGCCGGGGCTGCACATGTGTCTCGCTGTTCTCATACCTCAACCTGCAAGTTTCCCCCCTACCAACTGCCCCGTCCGCAGTGAACAGATTGCGAATGGTCTATCAAACAGAAGGCCCGTTACTCTACCCCAATCAAATCTGATTTTGGGACCAACAGGGAATGGCTTCCTGAATACTGCACACCACGTATTCCACACACCCAATGGTGTAGTGCGCTCTGTGCACTCTGTACCCCACGCCCCCTGTATCCGCTGCACACTGTACAGCAAGTCTGCGTTCTGATTTTCCACCATCTCACGTGTACTTGGTGGTGGTGATGATGGTGGTTCCGCTGCTGCTAAAAGGGGTTGCGGTTGGGGGGTTCGGGGGGGGGGGGGGGGCACCTGTGACCCTAAACGGGGTTGTAAGACCTTTCTTGTTCTACCTGCCCGATATGACCCTCGGCCTAACCTCCGTGGGCGAACCCAACCACAGACCTGAGACCTCGCCCCTGCCTTTGCTGCGTGTCGTTAGTTGAAGAAGGGCGTTGTTTGTTCTGGGTTGGTCCGTATGTGGGGATTACCCAACCAACACATGGTGCCTGATCAGCAGGTCCTGCGGTCGAGTCCCAGATGGGGCATGAGTCATCACACCGTCGTCAGCGCTCGGGTGCGGAGGAGGATTAGCAACGGCTCGCTGGTGCCTGGGGATCGCCCGGGCATTCTTCCTCAACCTCTGCCCCGTCCCTCGCAGGAGCAGCGGTCCATGTTGAATGAGATTCTGGCCGCCCAGCAGACTGCTGCCGCGCAGCAGGCCAACACAGAGAAGTTGCACGACCACATTGCGGCGCAGCACAATGACCTTTGCCGGGATTACGACCGATTGCTGGTGCAGCGGCAGGAAGCCGCCTCGGCGCTGCGGGAGGCGGTGGCCCAGCGTAGCACCTCGGAAATGACTGCTGCTTCGCTGGGCCAGCGGCGCAAGCACGGTGTGGCACTGCACGCGTTGACGGCACTGCATGCGCGGAGTGGCCGGCACCATGTGCACGGAACGTCGCTGGCAAAGCACGTGCTGCACATCGCTGGCAGACCCCCGCACACCTGCGTCCTAACGCCCTCGCATGTGGTACAGTTCTGTGGCCGATGTGTGCACTGTGCCAATCCTCCCCAATGAATGGGCGAGGCGTCCCGGTCCTCAATGAAATTGACCACCGCATGCCTTGTTTGCCGCCCCCAGAAGCCCTTGGCTTGTGGTGTAGCTTGAATGCCAGACATTCCTATTCCAGCCTCACTAACCAAGTGGGCCCTCTCCTGCAGTTGTACTTTTGGCTTAAAAAAAAACAAACAACTGCAAGCCCGACACTCAGCCCCCAAACCTCGCCCCCCACCCCTGTCAGCCCCCCACGCCTGCACCACCTGGACCCCCCACCGCGGTCAGCCACCTCACTGGTAGGCTTTCAGACAGTGTGTATCCCACCTTTTTTTCGTGTATCCGGTGTATCCCAAACATTTTCCCCCTGTATCCTCATGTATCCCCCCCCCCCTGTACCCCACAGTATCCCAATGCACAACCCCATTTTCCCGGAGTGCCCCACATTTTCCTTGTTTCCCCCAAGTCCTCCCATTTTCCTCATCGATGTTGGGCATCTATTTTGAATCACTGCATGTTGAAGCTTTCCCCAGACCCTTTGTGAATTGCATCCCCTGGCCACCTCTTTTGCTTTGTGAAATCAGCCCAACAATGTACGCCCAAACCCGGGCCTGCATGTGCATCTGCATGAGGAGCTAGTCCATAGTGCAGTCCGTGCTTGGGTGGCATCCTGTTAACGACGCACCGCCATTTGGGTGACACGTGCTCTAGATGAACTAGACTCCTCATCAAGTGGACCTACACCTCAGATTCCTCAGACACTGCAACATCCTCTGGGAGTACCTCCTCCTCTTGCTCATCAGGTACCGGCAGTTCCGGTGATGACAACACATCTGAGAGGAGTGCACTTGTACTGGCAATGCTGGTACCTGAGATGGTCCCAGCAACACAAGCACTTGAGCCACAAAGTGTGCCCCAACATACTACACAGCCGTGTGCCGAGTTTGAAAGGGCAATCGTGGGGCATACAGTCCTGTCGAAGTGTGCCACAACAGTGCGGGAGCAAGGGTTTGGCCTTATGGAGAACCTACGTTTGATTGCTGTGGGGATTCTTTTGGGACACCGCCGCTTATTACAAAACATTCTGAATGAGCACAATGTCGCATCTTCATCGGTGTCAACATCATCTGGCCCCACTGCAGCCCGGTAGTCACCATTTCTTTGGTGGCTTTTTCACCACTTCCCTCGTCTTCCCCCTCTTTCCCCCTCTTCCACCTCTTCCCCTCCACCTCATCCCTCCTCTTCCTTGCCTTCCCTTGTCTTCTTCCTCTTCCCTCAGGCCTCCCCTACACGCATAGATCCTCCTCCGTAGATCCTCTTCCATAGCTCATCCTCCATAGTACCACATGTAAGGCGGTGGAAGCGGCTGTGGGCAGCTTTTTTGTGTTTTGCTGCGGACCAAGAGCGGAGAGTCCACTTCTTTCAGCCACCGTGTCCCTATATGCACAACCTTGTGCATAAAGTTTCCAGTTTCACCCCTTTTGGTGTATGCCCCCCCCCCCCCTTTTCCCCCAATACCCCCATTTCCCCCAAATTCTGCACCCCAGTTTTCCCGCATGCCCCCCATTTTCCCTCCAGGGCAATACTGCTATCCATGTATCCCACTGTATCCCACTGTATCCCCCCCCCCCCCCCCCAGTGTATCCCATTGTATCCCAATTTTTTCCCTGTATCTCGTGCTAAAAGGGATGAACTCTAACTGAAAGTCTGCTCACTACTGCAGCCTCCATGCCCCACTCAGTCCGCATGACCTTCTTCAGCCTTGAAGCAGTGCACGGAAATGGAGGACAAGTCGCGGAGTCTTGACGAGGGCAGTGCTGCTCTGGTATTCGAATCGGAGCTGTTGGCCAAACGTCTGCAGGAGCGGCGTCAGGGTCAGGCCGCCGACCAGGTCGAGCGTCTGGATCGCATGCAGATGCAGGCGCAGGACATGCAGCAGCAACTGGAGCAGGTCTGCGCCCCGGGCAGCGCCCCGGGCACCGCTACCCCAGTCCTCCCACCAAAACGTCCCGGACCCATACAACCACTTGCACGACGTCCGATGACAATGTCCTTGACTCTTTGTGCAGCGTCTTATGCCAACACACAAGCACATGCGGCGTCGCATGCCCCTACATCGTTGCAAATTCAGGTTAGGGCAGGTAGTCTTCATGCAGGAGCCCTGCGCTGCCACACGCAAACAATCGCAATATCCAGGACAGGATTGCATCATTTCTACTGTTGCCCCCCAGGAGACAGGCGCCCAGCTCAGGTCAGGCCACAGCTGGTCTGCAGGGCACTGTCTTTCAAAATCCGGGTGGGATGGGGCTCACATATCGGGACCGGACCTCCCGACACCCCCGTGCGCGCACGACAAATCAGGTTCCCTTCCGCGTGTCCCCAGCAAGAAAAAAAACATCCCGTAATCCTACATAGCGCCCCGGGAGACCTGTGCTCCGCCCACTCTCTGCAAATGCGCGCAACACTGGGTCTCGAACAGGGGGCTGGTCGGAACCAATCATACACAAGTCAACATGATCGCCAGGTCGCGCCGATCCTTGACTCGCATATGTTGGGCGTCGCGACCCGGTGATGCCCCTGTACCACTGCGGTACAAAGTCATAGAGAGTGTGCAAGAAGGTCGGTGGTGCTAGTGGAGGGTTTACACACGGCTGTCACGGGGGCCCAGGCTGCACACGGAAACAAGAGGCCAAAGCAGACAAGAAGCACCTGTGAGCAGTGGGAGACATTCTACTCTCACCCTCAAAATGCCCTCCCCCCCCAACTGTCCCCAAGAAATGGCCTCCACCCACAAGCTCATACAGAAGACATGGCACTGGACACCGGTAACCAACAGCGTTTACAGGGAAGGTCCTGGAGGCCGCATGGGTGATTCTCTTCGTTTTTGGGCTGGTGTCCGTTTCTTCTTCTTGCGGGGTCTCCGATTTGTGTTCCTATTCCCTTTGCATGTCATTTTCTGTCTGTTTGCTTTTGCCCCACGCCCTGTGCTTTGCTGATTTTCCTTCCCCCGCTTACCAGGTCCTCATGTTCTCCCACAGACCTGCGTGCGAAAGGCGCTTAGGGCCAGCTTGATCCTTGACAAGCCAACTCCTTTCTGTTGCATGCCTATGTGTGTGCGCTGTTGCTTTTGCTCGCACCAGCAGACCCGTGCCAGCACAATGTGCTGCAAAATGAGCAGTCGGGTGTATTGAGTCCCGCCCCTGATACGCTACCCCCCCCCCGCCCCTGCCCGCCCCCCGGGCTTTGAGAGACAGCGACCCGGCCGCGACCCGCTCAGTTAGGCCCGGACGGGCGAGGTGCGGAATTGGATTTCTGCAAAGGAACAGGAAGGAAGGAGATAGAACTGTGGGTACTGTCCGCCTCCCACCAAAGGCGGGAGGGGTCGGGGATCACCCGATGGACTGGGTGGCTCACCATCGGGTTCTGGCCTGATTTCCGGTGATTTTGATGTCTGCAGTCCCATGCAGCGCGCAGGTACGCCACAAGCCTGGGCTTTCACCCTCTGCGCACGGATGCCATCAGCAAAACCCTCAGAGACGTGGAGTGTGCATTTCGTTCCTCTCCCATGGGCCGAATCAAGTGTCAGTGAACTTCCTCACAATATCTCTGAATAGCACCGAATGCCTCGGATATCTCTTTATGTCTCTTCATATCTCTTATAATCCGCTGATGGTTCACAAAGTGTCAAAACATATCTTCACACTTCTTCATATCTCTATCTTCGTCCATCTCTGAACGTCTCGTTGCATTTCCTTGTTGGACCGAAATCCTTCTTGTCCTTCTTGGAGGAAGATCCTCAGGGGTACAATTGCTTATATCCGTGGGCGAAGAATAGGGCAGAGGGCCGTAGCAAACGCAGTCTGCCACAGCCATCGGGCTGCACTGAAACGAAAGCGGAACCAGAACGGTCCCATGACCGACCCATCGAAGGTCGACCGCCTGGACCGGCTCGGCCAGTCTACGGGAGGCAGCGGCATTCGCCAGCATTACCGGGTCCGAAGACCGATTCCAACGGATGAGCCCTCGCCGAGCCGTATGCGGAGCGCCGGTCAGCCGGAACAATGAACAACGCCGAGCGAATGAAAGGCACAGACGTGCCACATTGTTTGCACGCATTTGCTTTTCACAGCGCGCGCGCGACGGTGTAATCTCTCTTCACAATGCAACTCGAGCTGCCGTTCACGTGCCCCTCGAATGTGCACAGGTCAGTGCTGTTGTGAAGGACCACAAGGCAGCGCTGGAAAGCACCACCGCGATGCTGCGTGCGGCTGCGCGGGAGACCGAGAAAAAAGAGCGTGAGCGCGCAGACGCTCAGCAGCAGCAGTCGAACCTGAAGCTCGATATCGCGCGGTTCACGGCGGTGACGGATGATGCAAAGAAGACGCTGGAAACGCAGAGGGTGCGCACGGAAGTGCTGCGAGCGGATGTGCAGAGACTGCAGCAGGTCGCCAGGACTATCTCCGGCCCCTGCTTGGGAATGCCCGCTGACCAGGGGTACGAGGAGGCGCCTTGGCACAGACTTGAGCAACGGAGCCCGACCGCAGCACCGCCTGCCCGGGGGGAGCAAGATGCCAGTGCCGTGCCCATTCCCACCCCCGGCTCAGCACCACAACCACCCGTACCCCTGCCACTGGTCCACCAGCAGCCCTTGCCCTGGCCTTCATGTCGCCCGCCGGCGCGCTTGTTCAGCTCCCGGGTTCAAAGTCGGTTCCTCTTGGCCGGTGCAACTGCCGCCGGAACGATGAGGGACGGTTGGGTGTCGAGGAGGGGGGGCGAAGGAATCGGGATCATGGGGGCCCAAGTACCGGATATTGGGAGGGGTACTTCCGACTGCCTGCCAGGCCTGCCCCCCAAATGGTACTGCACCGAATCCCCGACCCGCTCACCCACCCCCAGAGGCTGGGCGCTGCCGATCGTGCAGACAAGTGACCAGCAGGGCAGACACCGCGTCTCCGTAGGCCTCCGCACGGAAGCGCGGTTTGACCGAGTGCGCACCAGGGCCTGACGGGCGCCCTGATCCGGTAGTAGTCCGCCCCCCAACAAGGCCCTTAGGCATCGGCCGCATGCTTTACCGCGGGCTGCCAATAGGGGTCTGCGGGGATGCGGGCGGCCTCAAGCTGACCTTTCTGCTTGCTGGGAGGGTTGTTTTGCACCCTGGCTGCCATGTGCAAGCCGGTTACTTGCTATGCAATGGATTCTTAGACCCATTTGGGTGTCGTGTGCAAACCGAAAGGAGCGGTTCCGAACCGAAGTGAGTTTTTCGGGGAGAAGTAGTTGGTCAGGCCGTCTCTTGCGGCCCGACCCGTTTTGACACACCCTCTAGCTGTCACCTCGCCGCTCTACACCGCAAAACGATTGGGATTGCCACCAACGTGCACGCAGCAGCTCCACTTACGGGGCAATGACTCCGGTCTCATGTCCCACACAGACATCTGTGAAAAGGTGTAGAGTTTGATTGAAGTTCCAGCTTGCGATTCTCGTCAAATAGCGATTCGTATACCTTGATGCCAACTGTAGCCCTTCCGATTTGATGCAGGTCTATGAAGAGGAGCTGGATGGAGTGCAAAGCGCGCAGCAGCGGCAGGAGGTCCTACTGCGGCAGCTGCAGGAGCGCATGGCCGTCACTGATGCTCATCGGGAGTGCCTGACGAAAGCGCTGAAGGATCTGAGCGATGAGCGCAGAGCACTGGTCGTGTCTTTGCAGAGCAAGAGCTCTCAAAAAGATCGGCTGGAGGTCCGGAGAAGGGAGGGTCAGGCTAAACGGCGCTAGCGCAAAGGCCCCCCGTTATAATTCCGGTGCCCCCCTGTGTTTTTTTGATTATCAAAGTGATATCGTCCTCCTTTGGTCTCAGAGCTTGTCAGTTTTCTGCGGTTTGTCGTCATGTGAGTACTCCATGCGCATTCTGTCTGGGGGCGTGGAGTTGCCCCCTGTCCACACGCATTTTGTTCGGTGGGCGACACAGCAACCGTTTCGGCAGAGGACCATTTGCATGCGCACATGGCGTCTACAAGGGGGAAGTGCTATTTGGAGAGCTGCGATCGCGCGGTGTACACACATGCGCGCCCTCACGGTGTGCGTCAGAGATCCCGACACAAGATTTGGATTTTCCACGCGTTGCTGCAGTGGACTGGCAATGTGCGCGTGTGGATTGCCTCGACCCCGCGCGAGTGCTCTTCTATGTCTGTGTGCCCGTTTGTCCTGCGTTGTGAGGTGTGCTGTAACCTTGTCATGCATCCTGTGACCTGTATGAGATGTAGCGCGGAGGCTGCGAGTATCACGGAGGTTTGTGATGTGCATGGTGTACGCGGTGCATGTGCGCGGTGCGGCAATTCCTTCTGTTTCTTGTGACGTCGTTTCTGCTTCGATGTTTATAAAGAGCTCCAGGTACAGGTCGAGGCATGGGCGACTTGCAGATATGATGTTGTTAGGGTTCCCCTGTTCTGGACCTACTGCCCCACTGAGGTTGGACTTAGGACCACACGTTAGCAAACCCCCTGCAATGACTTGCATGTGGAGAAGAGGGCATCTGCGATGGCTTTCATTTCAGCTCTTCGCGTTGAGGCGTACCGGCCATGTCTCGCATGCAGGCTCGATACCAAGAAGGGCTGCAGCAGCTGAAAGAGAAAGTGCAGGAGCTCAGCCCCGAGCTGTCCTCGTCCGTTTTGGAAGACGACACGATGCTGGAGCCTGAGAACCTGCAGGCGCTATACATGCTGCTGCTGGGTCAGCAGAGAGAGATGCTGCAGCAGAAGGGGGACCTTCTCGATGAACAGATTGTGAAGGCGGAACGAGAAGTGCAGCAGCTGCAAAAAAGCTTCGGGGTTGTCCTTGGCTCTGCGCTACAACCCGAGACTACCTGCCTGCCTGCCTGTGTGGCTCTGTGCCTGTGTGCCTGTGTGCCTGTGTGTGTGGGTGACGTGTGCGTGCACGCGCGCGCGCCCACCTGCCTCCTGCAGGCTGCCTGCCTCTGCGTGCCTACTGGCTTGCCTGTGTGCCGTCCGTGTGCCTGGCTTTGTGCGTCACCGTGTTCGCCTGCCTGCACCTGCCTGCCCGCCTGCCCGTATGCTGTCTGTGTGCCTGGGCGTGCACCTCCTCGTCTCGCCTGCGCTCTGCCTGTCCGTGTGCCTTGCCTGTGTCGGAGTCACCCCAGCAATGCATATCGTGCACCAAGCTGCTGCAGGATTTACCCCCCACCCACTGCGAGCCTGTCCATGGGTCTGCCCGTGTGCCCTTCTGTGTGCCTGTCTATGTTCACGCATGCCTGCCCCCCAGCAGCTTGTGGCGTGTGCCATGCGTTGTCACACACACGTATGAGACACAACCATCGGCACAGCACCAAGGTGGAGGCACCTCTCTTCAGACTTTGGGTGGCACACACGCACAGACAGGCACACCGGTGGACACAAGGACAGGCACAGAGACAACCACACAATCCTGCAGCAGCTCATGGTGTGTACTTTGCATTGTGGGGGTAAATCCTGCAGCATTTTTTGCTGTGTGCTATGCATTGTGCGGATAAGTCCTGCAGCAGCTTGTGGTGTGTGCTGTGCATGAGCGTGATGCCCACAGCCGCATGCCTTTACCCCCCCCCCCCCCTCTATCGAAGGTGATCGAGGACGCCAGAGCGGCTATGTCCCACTGCACTGGGGAAACGGAGAGTGCACACTACGAGGCACTGCAGACGCTGCGGGACGAATGCACCCGCAAGTCCGAAGAGTTACAGGCACATAAGGTACTGCCCCTGCCACAACACGAAGCACCCGGGCGTCACCGCTCGCACACAACGGTTGCATGCCTGTGCTCAGCGTGGACATCCCGTAACAACCACAACGGGAAATCCAGCTTCATATCGTTCGGACATACCCACCTCATCCCATGGCACACCAAACTGTGTGGCTTCCTCATTTGTTCCCCCGTACGTATTTCTTCTTCGCGCTTAAAGCGCCATGCAACGGGGATCCATGGGCAAGGGCCGCCTTTACTGCGCGCCGCAGGCGCCGCAGGGTAAGGGCAATTAGCTTTAGGGTGATTGGCACCGTTAATTTTCCTCAAATTTGGGTGAACGAAGAAGGTCAAACGGGCACAATGGCGAGGCACACTACTCAAAACGGACAAAAATGTTGCGATCACCACTCCTCATTCACAAGCACGGTTCACAAAGGGTGCCATTTCCCCTGTTCCACGATAATTACCCAAATTGCGCGCCGGATCAGCACCCCCAAGGGCGAGTGGAGGGCCTCAGGTTCGACCTGCGCCGCAAACCTTGTGGACGCCTACGAGCAGGGCATCGGCACAGGGTACGGCCGCGCAATACACAGCAGCTCCTCGGTTCACGCACCGGATCCACAAGAAGCCTGCCACAAGTCACACAGCGCCCCGCCCCTCCCCCCCACCACCCGCCCAAATCCTGCGCACGGACGACGGTGTCGTCTCGTGTGCACCGCAACACAATGGGTACAACCCGCCGAAGAAGGGGGGGCACAACGTCAGACCTCATGTGCAGCGTCGGGTCCCTCTGGTGTGCGACGCAGCTCCGGGTGTGCGCGGAGACGGGGCGTTGCAAACTGGTCATCAGCAGATGACAGAGCGGACGGGGCAACGGTTTGTCTTTGGGTGTGGGCGTACAGATCGGAGCCCGCCCCTTTGCAAACAGTGGACATGCCGCCGCAGGCGCTGGCAGACCCAATGACCGAGAAAAACCCCTCCTCAGCACAAGGACTCGCTGTGGGGCTGTGGGGTGCCGGGAGGTCAGTACTGCGCACCCGACCGTTTTCTGGGGATCGGCATCCCAGAGTCCCTGTCCGTGCAGCGCGCCGTGTCCACAGAGGCGCGGAACTTCCCCCTCTTTGGGATGCGTGCGGAACATTCCCCGTGCAGAATTTTCCCGCACGCAGCGCCCCCCCCCCCCCGCCGGTACGGAATTCACGCCCCCCCCCCCCCCCGTCGTTTGTGCATCCGTGGGAGAATGCACTGCATCCATCATGCCCCACCCACCACCCGTCGTCTCCGACCCACGGTCTCCGGCAGAGAGGCATCGAGAAACAACAGTGGCAGCCCGCACTGTGCCACCCAGGGCCTGGCCCCTGCGTCACGCGGGACGCACAACGCTTCAGGCCAACACCACCGCACAAATATCCTGCAGACTGCCATGGCACAATCCACACTCCACACGCAAACTGTGCCAAGGCACGTGGGAACAATCTGACGGAAGGTCATGTGGAGAGAGAAAGAGAGGCGCGGCGACAAGGACGGGGGCTGGAGACGTGAGCTCGCTGTCCCCACGCCCCCCCAATCCCCACCCCCCGGGACCCCTTGGAGTGGGGCAGGTGGGGGGCCGGGAGTCTGAGACCCAAGAATTTGTGCGCCAAAAACATCCCAACACGTTTTGTAGTGAAAGATTTGATTTTTCAGGGAGGGATGTTTTCTGCTGTTGGTCCCCTTGTGGGCGGGGATGGACCCTTCTTTGAAATAAAACAGGGCTACATCAGAAAGAAGCAAGTCATCTCTGTACTTCAGCAGCCCTGAGGTAGGCACCCGTAAATTAGCACGCCCCCAAAGTCGGCACCACTAATTTTCGTCATCCAGTTCAGTTAGGAGTCAAATTTCATGAGGTACGGTTATTCAGGTGCAAATACTGGTTTCAGGGGGGGCATATTGCCTCAACGGGCTACTGACTCCGTGTGATACACCTTTCTTTCAGCATCCATATATCCCCGTTGCAACTCGATTTGTCACCCTCATTGCCCTCCGTCCCGCTGTCTTCAGCCACATCCCACTGCACCTCCTGTTGCAAGGTCCGTTGCTCTGAGTTGATGTGCCAACTGAAGCAGGAAAAGGAGATGCAGCGGCAGCTGCAGCAGGAGTTGTGCGTGTTGCAGCAGCAGCCACAGCAGCAGCAGCAAGACCCACAACAGGTACCTGCTCCCTGCCTCGGACACTACTGGGCAGCAACCAGTTGACGGTTGTTGGCACTTGTGTGAGGGTATTCTGTGGTCAAATGGAAGTGTTTGCATGCTCTCAGTCATTGTTTCCCTTCGCCCTGTGCGCCCACTCAAAGGGAGCGGTGCTAATTTTAGACTGCAGAAGAATGGGATAACATCTGTTTTTTTTTTACACGCAAGAAAGTCCTGCTCTCTGATTTGGAGACCTGATATGGCAGGGGTGATGTAGTCGCGTCACTCATGTGCTAGGGAGACCCTGGTTTGTTACGGGTTATGTAGCCACCTCTCCTCTCCGCTTTGGAGACATTGAGATGGCAGAGGTTATGCAGCCATGCTCCCTCACTACTTTGGAGGCCCTCAGACACTCGGGGTCATGGAGCAAATTTTGGCTGTCCACTTGGGAGATCCCAATATGGCATAGGCTATGCAGCCATGTCACACCTGAGCAGTCGAAGCCTAGTAGGGTCCTTGGACCCGTCCCATGCTGCGTCCTTGCCAAACAGCGTTTGCCGAGGACGTGCAGAGGAGGAGGGAGGGGGGCAGGGAGGGATTCATGGGTGGATGGGTGGATGGGTGCAGGGGTGTGTAGAGAGAAGGAGGGCATTTGCCTTTTCAAGTCCTGGACGCTAGTGCGATTGAGGGGATCAGGGGGTTAGCGGGAGAAGGAGGGGGGGTGGGATGGATGGATGGCCAGTGATCAGTGAGCAGCAAAGGCTGCAACTCAGACGGTGCATGGACCACAATATGGTCAGCGAAACTTGCAGAGGGGGCCGAGGGGGGGGGGCTGCATACTGCCCATGGGCACACAATTATATTGCAAATCAAGGCTTCAAAGGTGTCCACCACCGAAGCCACACCTGGTATGGTCCAAACTCCAAACAGCAGCCACATAGACGGTCCCTGGACAGGCACTTTACTCTAACTCCAACTCCAACTCCAATTTCCTCCCTCGCACCCTCGCTCCCTCGCTCCCTCCCTGCCTCTCTATCGTGCTGACCATCCATCTATCCATCTGCAACACCGTTGAGGGAAAGGAAATGAGATGACTGATCACAATCGGTAACACGGTCAATTCACGGGCAAGGGCTCACAGCGTTGGGAGAGGCAGCAACGGTACACAGCATTTTGCAACCCACGGCACACATCACAAGAACTAGAAAGCAAAAGATCTGCACACTGGCACCAAATCCAAAATGCATGGCTCCCTTGCCTGCCCTCCACTATTCTCAATTGATGTGGGAATACTAGAACCGGGGGTTTGGTTTCTGGCTGTAGTGCAGGGGGGACATGATTCAGAACGCGGCCTAAAAAGACACAATGGAGTGTGTGCCCCTAGGCACGCGGCTTCTGGGGCCGGGGACCTTTGGATTTGTAGTTTGCTAGAGGCCCCGCTTGCTACACCGCGATTTTTCATTGCTCCTGGCGTCCAATCATTGCAGGAAAACCAAAAGTGAAAACATGGTTCTTCACCCCTGGACATTCCTGCACAACCCTGTGCATGACATGCGAGCAACCCGGTTAGCCGTGACACAACGTGGCAGACTTTGGCAAACCGATGGGGCACGTCCTTTGGCTTCTGATGAAGCCTCAGTGGCTGCTTGTCAGCAGCACAGACACCTGACAGCCCCCGCCAGGTAAAGTGGCACCTTTTGGGAAATATTTCCTCGTCAATTTCATGCACTCCAAAAGGCGTTTTTACATTTCAGTCCATGACCCCCCCCCCCCCACGAAAAACTCACAAGGGGTGGGGTTCGGGGCTCTGGATAAGGATCCATCGCTGTTCTAGGCTGCGTGTTCCGCATGATGCCTGCCTCGGTCTGTCGCCGTGTATGTGTCACCTTGACCCACTGTCAACATTCTGCCATGCATGGGCATGCACCACAACCATGAAGGCCCCATCTCTGGGTTGGATGCCCCCAATTCGCAGTTTTGAGAGTCACTCTGCACAGGCGCAACATGAAATGCACCAGCTCTCCCCTCCAAGTCAAGCACGCATGCAATTCACTGCTGTGGCTCATGCCCGCTGTGCGGGCCATTGTTGAATTCCGAAAACCCCCCACCCCTAGGGGGAGAGGGGCGTCGCAGGCCAACAAAACAACCAGTCTGTGTACCTAAATTTGGCCTGCAATTTTTCGCCCTTTTAACAAATCACTTCGAAGAGAGATTGTTAGATCAAGCATAGGTGCGGGCGCCATATACCCCCCTTTTGGGGGTCATTCGCATACTAGGATTGAACATTGGGACCGAGCTGGTGGGAGAAGGAACATTGTCTAGGAGACTTTAACAACAAATGAGGTACACACTGGAAAGTGGATGAGAGTGGCTCAAAAGGGGCTCAAAATGAGCCGTATTCATCCGTTTGGGCACCACAACTGGACTAGGATCATGTTTGGAAAACCATGGTTTTGACCCGTTTTTGAGGCATTTGTGGTCCCAAAGTGGCCCATTTTCAGGCCCCTTTCAGAGAGGGGCCAAAATTGCTCAACATGGGCTCAAAATGGGCTCATTCCACTTGTTTGTGCACCCCAAATTGTCCAAAGGTATCTTTGGAAAAACACATTTTTGATCCATTTTTGACTGATTTTTCGTCCCAAAACATGCTTTTTTCAAGGCATTTTGTGACTTTGGAGGGACCAAAATGGCTTGCCATGGGCTCAAAAAGGGCTCATTTCACTTGCTTAGGCACCCCAAATGGTCTCCAATCATTTTTGGAAAAACACATTTTTGACCCATTGACCCATTTTTTGTCCCAAAACAGCCCATTTTCAAGGCATGCAGCCCACTGGGCCTAGGCACGGGTGTCTAGGCGTCGGTTAGGGCAATTTTGAGGGGTGGAAACCACTCCAAGTGGGTGGTTGCGGGTGGATTAGGTGCGCTCGAAATTGCGTTTTGAGCCACGTAGCCCAAGATATGGTCTGTTTTTGGTTTGCGGCTGTCGGCGGCCAATGTGCACAAATTCTGGGGCTTTCGGGGGCCTTTTGGGGGCGGTCCACATATTGTGGAGTTAGAGGGCCCTTAGAGGGCCCTTCGGCGCGGGAAAGTCTAGCTGCATGTGTAGAGTAGCCACTATTTCCCTTCATTTGGCCGTTTTCAGCAGGTTCTAGGGCGGGTTTGGGCAAAAAAAAGGCCGATTTTGGCCCTAAATTGCAGATTTTGAAATGGAGGTCCGGCAATTGCGATACCCATTTCCGGCCGCCACTGTTGAGTTTTGGCTCATACTTTGTGTGGTTGTCCCTCACACCCATAGGTAGCATCCACCAAAAAAATTGCCGAATCCGAAGCACCACGACGGAGCTGTGATTTCCCCCCATTTTGCGCGTGCTTGCTGCTTGCTGCTTGCTTGCTGCTTGCTTGCCAAACCTGTTAGGTCCACCCTAGACACTAAAGAGGATTATAACACCAAGACTGTTTCCACCAGCTCGGTGAATATACCCCAATGTATGATAAGAGATGTTTAACCCCTTGTAAAATCATTATTTTGTCCCCTCATGATTTTTTTTAATTTTTGACCCCTCTACCTTCCTGTACGTGGGTACCACGTTTTAGGGGGTGAGGTTGGGTGGGGGGGTCAAAACTTGGCTGGCTTATAGCCGCCACTGTGTGTCGATTCAGACCCAGGTCACATACCACCTTTTTCTTCTCTCTGGACCCCCTAACCAACGACAGGGTCCCGGGTGCATTCCCAGGTTTCCAAGATCCCCCCCCCCCCCCCGTCTGGGGCCCCACTGTGAGGACTCAGCCGTTTTCAGGGCATTATGAGGTGGCTGAAAAATCCCAAATTTTGGGTGACCTCCAACAACCCTTGGGGACCCTTGGGCCGTTGTTGGGTGATCGTTTGGTGACAATTTGAGGACGTATCAACCCATGGGGAGCCATGTCGCACCAACTAGCCCCTCCTAGTGGTGCCTATTGGCCCCCAACAGCGCCGTTTTGGGCCCGATTGCGATCCGATTTTCAGAAGTTTGTGGGCCTACCATGTGCGACTTCAAAGGGGCGCTTGTCTCTCTTCGAGGTCCCTTGCCAAAAGGAGTAGAGGTTTTCGTTCCCTGAGGAAAGTTTGTCTGATGCGGGTGGGTGGGTGGGTCGGTTGGGGTTGGCCAGAGCCCCAAATGCGCCTCCTCAAGCAATGGCCTGGTCCTGTCTGGCCACTGGTCCAGAGGTGCAGTGCCCGCCTCGCCGTGCGGTGTGTGCGCCTGCGGGTGAGTGGAGGATGCCAGAAAACACTGCCCTGTCCTGCATTGACTTCCAGCACCGGCTGCCCGAGTCCTGTGCGGCCGGCGTCCTCCCCTGCGACGCTGATGCTGCCCTCGAGCGGCTGAAGGACGTCGTTGTGGAGGCGGCGAAGGACGACCCGACGGTGTTCTTCACATTCCGTCAGTTGCTGGACGCACATGACATTGAGGTCACGTACCAAGGCCACTTCAGATGGCCCGAGAGAGGCAACACGGAACCCTCTGTGCAGCCCGAGAGCCAGACCCTCTCCATGGTACCGCCTGTGCCGCTGCGCCGGGGGCTTAGGGCAAGCGTGGGATGCGTTGTCAGTGGCCTCAGGGACCTTGTGGTACACCTCCAGAGGGGATGGAATGGGGGATGTGGCGACGGTATACCCGTGATCAGAGGCAAAAGGACGGGTGTGGCAGCCTCCAGCTCTGCCTGGGGCTGGCAGTGGCCCGTTTTACAGACATAGCACCGCGTGGGAGTGTCTTTGGGGTCGCTGGCTGCAGAAGTCAAGGGGATCTCCATGGGCTGTACCCCCCCCTTTGCCCTCCTCTCAACAAGGGAGGAGGGTTTCCAGTCGCCCAGGCTGCACTTGGAGGCAAGAGGCGGACGGAAGCAAGCGGTGAGCGAGCAGTGGGACATTCCGCTCTCACCCCCCCAAATCGCCCCCCCCCCCCCCCCTCCCCACACACTGCCTCCCGAAACATAGGCACTGCCCCAAAACCACACCCACAGCCCGGAGGCACGGCTCCACAAACACACCCACGTGCTTTCCCCGGAAGTACCCACCGGCAAACCTACTCCACTTTCATAGTCCCCCCCCCCCCCCGCCCCCCAAACCCACATTTCCGATCGTCACTCTGGCCTCAGGTGTCACACGGCTCGCTGTCCTGTATTCGCTGCCCTTGCCCTTGCCCTCCTGCTCGTGCCGCACGGTCGTGCCTACACCCTCGTACCCATGCCCCACACCCCCCTACCGCTGTTGGATGAGAGGGTGCCCATGTACCTGCCCTTCACCCCGGCTCCGTTGTGTTTGATGTACTCCGGCACCGCTCTTGTCCACTGGTCCTCTGGCCCCCCGCTCCCGCTGCTGAGCTGTGCCCTCTGTCCCTACTGCATCAAGAACAGAGCACCAGAGAGGCTGCAGGGCAAAGCGCCGGGAGGACCGACGGGCACCCGGCAACAAGGCACCAGCCCAACACTGCTGAGGCTCACTGCAACTTCCGCTACCCACCGAAGCAGACCACTCCACTGAGATTAGCGGTGGGGTTGCTCACAGTCCCCTGTGTCCCCACGCTGCAGTGGCGACAGCGCAACAGAGCACGCAGCAGAAGGGCTGCGGCAGCACTTGGCAGCCGCACCGACTGGAGGATGCGGGATGTGCATGTGGGGGTAGACGTCTTTGGTGATTTTTTGGGGGGCGGGTCCGGGGGCAAAATAAACAGAAATTTGTGGTGCCTTCGATACCCTCTTCTTGTGGGCTGTGTCCCAACCCCGTGTTCGCAGTCCGATGTCTGCCGGCGTCTGTAGGCTACCCCCCCGTCCCCCCGTGTCCAGCAAACGACTTGTCCCCCGAACACTTGGTGTTCGGACTGTATTAATTTGGTACCCAAATTAGTGAGGCACCGAGTTTCAGAGTACCTGATTTAGGCTAAATGATTGGGGAAATGAGGGGCTGTTGTGATGTGTTTTGCAATGATGCTTGCAAAATTGTACAACAGGATGCAAGCCCTCAACTATAGGACCTCTATTGCCCTATGACTGATTCTCAATTTACACTGGGCCGCGCGCACCGAACGGCTTGTCCAACGAACACTTTGTGTTCGGACCGTATTATTTGGGTATTTTGTTATTCGCTGCACATGGGGGGGGGGGTACCTCTGTATCAGAGACACGTGCGGTGATCATCCTTCCTTCCGCTCATCCAGGCCTCATGGCCGGTCGACACCGGGCCGGACCTTTCTACCACCGCTGCATCCCCCGCTCCACTACTCGTGTCTGGCTCACAGCCCAGGCCAAGTACCGCTCCCTCCGGCAGCGTGCGTGTGTCGGCTCCCGCTCAAGGGACCGCGAAACCCGGTTGCAGTGCCCTCGATCTCCGTAACGCCCGGCCGCAATCTGCACGGCAACCCTCTACTGCCCGGGGCATCGCATCAGGTGCGGCCTCCTGTGCATTGTCCGTCGGGCACGGGCCCTGATACTGGGGGTCGAAGGGCAACTCATTCACCTGCTGATGGTGTCCAGATGCTCAAATATTGTTCTGGGCGGGGGGGGGGGGGGCAACACCTGGGCCGCACAGAAACACAGCGAGGCAGGCTATGGACGGCCTGTGGACAGAGGTGTGTGGACAGCAAAAACAGTCAAACGACCCCGGCAACAACCAGCACATCCTCAATACGCCAATTATTGGGCGCCGCTGACACGCAAACGGCACAGCATGCCACATCCAGCACAGTCCCAACACACCAACTACTGGGCTCCGCGAACGCGGAAACGACACCAGCAAGAGCACCGGCCGCAGCGGCCGACAGAAAGTAGCGACCCGACGCAACATGCGAAGGGAAGAACGGGTGACCGTCCAGGGCCCCGTAAAGGAGCAACAACCAGACGGAATGTCACACAGGGGGCGGAGTGGTATTGCGTCACGCATGGCGTTTCAGTGGCGACCCCATCCCTCCTCCAGACCCTGAAACTATCCTCCGACCCTCGCCCCCTCCCAAACCCCCGCCCCCCGGGCGCGGTACAGAGTGGCTTCACACGGACCCACTGGCGCTGCTGGTCTGCCAACGGACCTCTCTTTCTCTTATTGCATGTCTCTGAAATGATTGGGGCCCGTGTTGCCTTCCCAGTACACGGCCGTGACACCTGCCTGCCTACCTAAACCCCAGGGATAGGGACTTTCATTGCAAAGCCTGTGCATGGCCTGTGCATGACCTACCCGCATGGGGTGTGTGAGTGAGACCACCCACCCAAACATGGGGCGGTCAGTGTGGTAGTTCTGGACCCCAGGCTACGGCGCCGGAGGGGGGGGGGTCCGGAGGGTGTTGGGGGGTGAAAAAAGTTTCCGTTGCCTTATTTCGTTGTTTTGAGTTTCTCATTCAATTTGAGGCATGGAGGCGTAGCCTGCTTTAGTGGGGGGGTCGTGGGTGGGCTGCTTAGTGAAGTCCCCCCCCCCCTGCCCCTCCGCTGACACCCCCCTCCCCCAATTGAGTGACATCCGCTGTGAGTGACTGTCACACAGATGTTGGTGGGTGATGCCGGGTCATTTACATCATCTGCAATGGCGCCCTCTGGGCTGCCCCAGGGTGGGAATGCATTGGTGCTGGTCCGCTGCGAACCCACATATCAGATGTGGGAAGGCCCTACTTAGTCAAGACATCCGATTTTGTGCGCCTCATGAGTCTGACGGCAGATGTGGGTGGGTCCTACTAAGTTACAGCAGAGGTGGGTGAGTCCTATGGAGTAGGGGAGGCACGGACTGGCAGATGCGCTGCAGGAGGCCAAAGATGAAACGTGTATTTTGGAACCAATTAAACAGAAGTGGAAGTCCAATTGTTGAGGCCACCTCACTCTAGAGGATTCATTGCGGTCCACGCCATGCAGTAGAGTCAAATCGAGCTAGCGGTGCTCGATGCAGTGAAGTTCTAGTGGAAGATTGAAGTGTAAGGTCGCTTTGGGTCGCGCAAGTGTGCCTTTTGCAAGGTGCGAAGGGAGCACCTTGTTATGTGTTGTTGTTGAAGGGAAACCGGACGCGGGTCTAATCGAGAGTGGCTATGATCACCCCCTGGTTCCATCCCATGAAGAGTAGCCTGAGGATCGGTGATGGCTCATATTTTGGCCCGCAAAGCGACCCAAATACCTGAGCATACCCCACATGATCAGCGCGTTTTGCAGATCATTTGGGGGGATATCCGTTGTCCCCTGACCCCTTTGGGGGGTCGGGTTTGGTAGCAGGAGCAGGCGACACACATGGTCCTGCCCCCGCCCGGGCCTGAGGACAGGGACGGACATGATAGCCACGTCATTATTTGGGGTCGGGTTGGGGGTCTGTTGGGAGGAGTGATGGCGAACCACGAATCACGAAAACCCCACGGGCACCCTTGGGCCCCTCCTCCGGTGCGGGTGGATCAGTCTGAAACGCTGAAAGGCGAAGCATGTGGCAGGGCCCACCGAAGCAGCCACCAGATGCGCCTCAGTCCCGAGTCCCACGGAGCCCCTTCCCCGCACCCATTTCGCCTCGGCACAGCGCACCCGCCCTCCGTCTGTGTTTCTCCAGAGCCCAAACCGAAGTCAGACAAGTGGGCCCACACGCTACCCCCGAGGCCCGCGACCACCGACGCATGGGCGAGGGCCTCCACACGGTCGGGCTCTGCGGCCCGCGGGCCCTTGAAGGCCGTTCATGGCGCGGCGCCCCAGACGAGCGCAGTCGCGTATGTCCCGAACCGACGCACTGCCCCCGTCCACAGCGCCCCCTCGTCCCCAGACCGCCCCCCAACGCGGCAGAACGGGCCCAAAGGGGCGGGGGGAATCGTCCGAGGCCTCGGCGCAGAGACCGGGGCGCTCCGTAGCGGACCCGCACATTCGGGGCGTTCGGAGCTGCCGTAGGACCGGTCGTCGGTTGCCTTTCAAGTGCCGTGTTCTGTTGTGTGGCCGTTCATTGAGACCCTGACAGGCCTTTGTCTGAGGGGGTGGGGCAGGGCTCCTTTTGACAACTCAGCACCACCGGGTCTGGGGGCGTGGGGGGGAGGTCCCACATTCCCCCCATTTAAAAGATTGAGCCATATTTTCTTTCCTCCAGGCCTTCGGCCGATCAAAAAATTTCTCTGGCGCCATTTGGTTTGGACCAAAAATTTTCTTCGGCGCCTTTGGCGCCTCTAAAACCTCAGCACCACCCCAGGGGGGGGGGGGAATGGACTCCCCCCATTAAAACGAGCCCTAGGGTGGGGGTCTACCCCACGATGGAGAGGCAAGGCGGTGGCCCGCACCACGGGGCCAAGGCGTGGGCGGGCTGTACGGGGGGGGGGGGGAGGGGTTGGGTGGCCCTGGGGCGGGGGGGGGGGGGGGGGGGCTGCTTCTGCTTTTTTTTTTTGCGGGTCGTTTTGGAAAGGGATCGAGATTTGAGGTTCTCGTTGGCAAGTCGGCGGGGGGGGGCGTTGCGTAGCCCCGTGGGGGGGCCTGGGTGCGTGGGTGATGAGATGGTGGGTGGGGCTCGCGGGGGGGGGGACTCCGCGGGTCTTAGGACGCCCCCTCCCCCCAAGGGGCCTCCTGCCAACAGTTAATTTTGGGGGGGGGGGTAGTTGGCATCCAGAACCGAGGGATCGCCCCCCCCCCCCCCGGAGGTTGGGGGGTCGGAACAAACATTTGTGACCCCAAAATGACGCATTGCCCCCCGTTGCCCAGCAAAGCGTGACGCCTTGTTTGTGCCAAAACAACGATCGCCAGGCGACACGTCGCTGGTCAGGTCTTCGCAAGACGTGGCCTATTTCGTGTGCTGTTGTTCCTGCAGTCACCCCCCCCCCCCCGCCCCCCGGCAAGACCAGAACTCGCTTCCGCGTGTCTGCGTCCCGGGGGGTCTGTGTCGGTGTGTGGGGGCTGTGTTGTATCCCCCCCCCCCCCCAAAAGCTGCCCCGTGCGCGTGTAAATCGATGGGCACATTTGTCGGGCATCCCCCTCTGTCTCCGTCTCCGGACCAGGCACCTCCGCTTGGCCATCACATGCGTTCCTGCGGGGGCTGGCGTGTCTTCATCGACTGCGTGGCGGCAGGCGGGAACGGGTTTGTGGACCCACGACGGCTGTTGACCCTTCACTGGCTCCGGGTCCCTTGGACGTGGCATAAGTGGCCCGGTCCAGGGCTGTGCTTAGCCTACGGGACGGGGGGGGGGGGGGGGCTATGGGTGGGGGGGTATGAGGGCAGGAAAAAGTTTGTGTACGCCAAAATGGGCCTTTCATTTTTGGATCTCTATTCAAAATATCAATTTTGTTTCCAGGAAAGTTCTGTTGGTCTTGGGTGTGTGGGTGGGTCGTTCCGGGGGTTGGGGGGGGGGGGTCCGCCACATCACCCCCCCCCCCTCCCTGACTTTGTGGATAGGCACATCCCTGTCCCGGTCCTCTGCCCCAGGCCTGCAGTTCCTCTCGCACATTCCCTGTCCTAATCCTTGCAGATGCGATGCGCCCCCACAGAGCAACTGCGCCCCGCCGCCCCCGTCCCGGGCCGCCAGGCGCCAGGGCAGCAAGGGCCAGACCCGGAGCTCCAGCGTGCCCGTCGGGAAAACCAGCCGCGACCCACCCCCGGTCGTGCCCCTCGGCATCGTCAACATCAATTTTGTGGGCCCTACGCCGGCGTCAGACGTCATGAAGTCTCAGCCGAAGCCCCGGCCGAAGGCCAAGCGGACGTGACGCTTTCGCAGCGCAGCTTTGCACCTTCGATTCGTGTCATTCTGCCTGCCCTCGGGCATGGGGCCCGGCAATCAACGGGGCACTCGGAGATCCCCTCGAACACTCCCCCGGTCTGCCTCCCCCGCCCACTCCCGCCGAAGAAGTGCGTAGTGGGACAACTCGCCACCCAACTCTCGCAGTTGTTTTGAACCCGCCCCCTTCACCCCCAACCCAATGGGCGACCCACCCCCCATCCACGAGTGGAGGGTTCCCTCCTCAAAAGGCGCACACGTACGTGCACCCGGGCCTTTTTTTGGCAATCGGCACCACTTGGGTGGGGGGGGGTGGGGTGGGGGTCGCAGGCCCCCCCCCCTGGACCCACCCACCCCCCCCGCCCCCCCCCTTACAATATTGGGCAAAATTTTCCTCCGGGCCTGCGGCCTTCGGCAAAACTTTTCTCTGGCGCCTTCGACGCCAATTGGTTGAGACCAAAAAGATTTCTCCGGCGCCTCTAAAATTTCAGCACCGCCAGGGGGGCCCTGACGTACACCCGGAAGTACTGACCGGCATACTTTGTGGCGCACCACCTCCGAAGCGCGACGCAAGGGCTCCACCAGCGCAAGGGCTCCACCAGCGACAAAGGGAACACATTCCACCGGCCGTGTCGTATCCTGGGCCCCACCAGGGGCACCTCAAAGTAGCGGGTGCTGGCAACCGGAGAGTGGCGTGCATGACAACAGGAGCACCCCTCTTCACTGCCCACCAGTGCCCTCCGGGCCTGCGTTTGAAGGAGAGGAAGGCAAGGGTCGCGCGGCAAAGGCCTGTGAAGCCGGCGGGCCACGGTTGGGAGCGTGCGGCGGTTGTAATCCCGTTTCAGCCGCAATTGGAGTTGGAGGGATGCGGTTGGAGGGTGACTGACAGCCACGGGTGGGGGTGCCTCCCCCTCCAAGCGCCCCGCCCCGCCCCATAACCCCCACAACCTCCGTTGGGGCCAACGCCCCCGCCACCCCCAGCCCGGGGTATGTGGGTTTACCAGCACCACGTGCCCACTACTCGTATGAGCAGCGAGCGACGCCCCCCCCCCCCCCCCCCGCGCAACCCCCTGAGCAACCAGGTGCCCGACCGAGGCAGGCCATCATCGAGCACATTGTGTGGGGGTGATCGTGAGCTTCCCTGGCAATGTACATTAGTCCCCACCCGGCAGCCGTGCTCCAGGCGAGAGGGTTCGTACGACCCTCCCAAAACCGGGCGGTCTTGGATGGGGGTCCATAGATCTTTCTGTTGTTAGACCGAGGCCCCCGCGTGACAGGGGCTCTGCTGCGTGGCGATTTCGTGCCGCCTTTTTGTGCATTAAACGCCCTCCCGGATGAGTTGTGTGTCCGCAGACAGAAGCGTCGCCGGTGGACCGACGCTGTTGATGGACCACCCACGGCCGTCGGTTCCATTCTGACCTGCCAGTCGCACGTCAGTGGACCATCACCTCCAGGCCGCTGATCAGTTCATTTGACATCCCAATTTTTTTTACAGGGGGGCTGCACTGAACACTCGGCGACCCCCCCCCCCCCCGTCGGCAGCCCCGCCCCTCCCCCCAAGACCCCCACCTTTTTCACCGAAACTCCGTTTCAATAAGACCCCCCCTCCCCAATGCCAAAATCCCTTTCCTAACCGCCCCAACCCCATCATAATAACCTCGAAGCCGACCTCCCGCCGAACCCTCTCTGACCAGCAGCCTCACTGTGACCCGAACGTAATCCACGCCGGCTGGTGGAGAAATGGGTTGCCTTGCAGAATATTCTTCTGAGCAGAAACAATTCTGATAGACATGCCAACCACCGTCGGTTACCCGCTAAGCCAAGCGCCGTTGGTTACCCTCCAAGCGCTATTGATTAACCTCCAGGTGCCGTGATCCATGTAACAGACGCCGGGGTTTTTTTTTTTGCGTGTTCACGGGGTTCCACTTCGTGCGAGTGAAGCTGATGCGGTACGTGCCACGGTCGTTGATGGATAACGAACGGTCAGTGGCAGTTACATCACCGGCAGTTGCAGTTCACAGGCTCCTGCAATGTAAACCAATCGTTGTTTGCAGTTTCACTGCAGTTGTTTGGTACCTGATGCTGCGTTGCCTTACTAGGGCCCAGCACTTTGCTGATTTCCTCCCTTTGAAAGACTGCTCAGCTCTCTGTTGTGTCGTTTTCCGGAGCAGGCACGCCCATGTCTGTCAGGTGCTCTTGCCCTCACCCGCCACTAGTTGGATTTGGCACTTTGTGCAGGTCCACAGTGTTTGAACTCCTTCTCATGTCATATTGGAGGCTGTGCGCTGTCGTCCGCGTTCTTCAATGCAGACGCCAGGCCGCTTGATAATATTGTTTTGTGGACTGTGGGCGCTGGGCCAATAACGCCATTTGTGACTTGCTGTGCAATGCAGATGCAATGCACATGCAATGCGGATATACTACGGCAATGCAGATGTAATGCAGAGGTGTTTGCCTGTGCCATGGCACATATGCGATTGAAAACACTGACAGCAAGTGACACCGTTTGCCCAGAACCACGCTCAAAGTACATACACCTGAACCCAGCTGTCCTCTGAGGAGGAGTCTATGGGGGAACATCACCGTGCTGGGTGTGCGCTGGGCAAAATTTTCGGTCTAAACACCCCTCAAGAGCTATCCCAGATACTTTTCAAGACTTCCCAGCTGTGGAATATTGCAGTTTGTGCATTGTTGACCTAAAACTGAAGCCCATGTGAATTGCATTGAAGTTGTTGCTGCTTGTTTTTTTGTTTTGATACCAAAATATTGCATTGCCAACACAGTGCCCAAACCAAACCTCACCAAATGCAGTCGCTGCAGATTTGACTGAGGGAGTAACGCCCCACCTCCTTCACCACAGTAGAAGGGGAAGACTCCCATTCATGCTTTTGCACGTTGAGCCGGGGCTGTAGTCTTCACATTGGTGGTGAGATGGTGTCAAAAGATCAATGTGCACTGTTAATTCGTTATCAGGTTTGTTTCCTCAATAGTCTGCCAAGTTGTAACCCTGTAACCCTGTGGCGCCTGCGGCGCGCAGAAAAAAGCCTCATGTGTGCCCCGCAATTTGGGACCCCAATGCTGGAGGCTTAAGGCGAGAGCTCCGTCCAGTCACATCTGCGCCGCGCAATGACATTCCCCTTAAGGGGGTGGACCGCACTCCATCTGCAACGCAAAGGGCAAAATGCCTGGAAATTCAGGGCACCGCTGATGGGTGACACTTGGTGACCCGGAACTTCCCCCGATGTTGCATTTCCCACATCAGATGTGGCGGAGAGCACCCTCCGAATTTCACAATGCTGGCAATGACTGCATGTGAATGCCTGCTAGTGGGAGTGGAAGCCATACAGATTGTATGGTGAGCATTGTTGGAAAATTATTTCACTGTGACCCACACAATTTTTCTCCCCCTTTTTCTCCCCCCAGCTCCAATAGACAAGTGACCGTGAGCAATTAACTTGGGGTGCACTGTGCGCACGCATAGCGCCGTAAACGTGCTCTTACAGCCCATTTCAAACCACCCCCGAAAAGACAACCTAACAGTTTCACCTGTTGGATGCTATTAGGCTAGTGTGGAAACGTTTTTAGATCACCCCCATATTTTCATGACCCCTGTGTATGGTAGTTTGTGCAGTTTGCAGTTTTAACATTTGTAACTGTAGTTAGGTGCACCCGGAAAATTTTTGGCTGGTACTGGTGAAGGGCACTGCCACAAAAACCCCATTGTCGCGACAATCATCCGAAATTACCCCCTCTCATTTTACGGCGCCAGCGCCGTAAATGTGTACCCACTACAGAATGATCCCCCCTTACCCATTAGTGGTGTTCACTGGTGTGTCCGGCTGCCATAGGTCATGACGGGGATCACACGGTAAATATGGGAAGCACCAGTGGACTATGCAGGTTCCTCCCCATCTAGGCATCTCTGGCCCACCCCTGCAGTGAGTATCTATATTTGCACCACATTTTGCCGTTTTCCAAGCTCTTGACGGCCGTCATTATTTGCGGCGCCAGCGCCGTAAACATTTTTGCAGAGATACTTCAATGGAAGCAGAATCTCTACACCGAAAATTACAAAGAGGTGATATTTTGACAGGCTGTTTGAACTGCAGAGATCAATATTTTCTTCCTTGTAGTTGTCCAAATAGACAGAAGCCTTGCCTCTGGTTCCCAAATTAGATCTTGCACCTATCGTTGTCTTTTTCGTTTCTCTTTCTACATTCCTTAAGGGCTGCCGATGAACCATGGTACCATATCTGAACAAGGCCCAGGGTTTGACATATTGGTACAACATGTTGCTGGAACTGTGTTTTTCAGATAAATTTCGTTGTAGAGAAAATGGAAATTTTGACGGAGATTCGTCAATGTTTTCGGCGCCGGAGCCGTAAATTTTCCGTTGGTTCCCCATGGGTGATTGAGGGGGTTAGAGCCCTCTCACACACATGTTTTCAAAAAGTGTGTATTTTTTATGGCGCCCTAGGTTTGGGGGTTTTCGGCTGTATCTGTGCGCGTAGTGCACCCCAAGATTAAAGGGGCGCTTTCAGCACGGTGCAGCTATTGCTAGTTGGGCAGGCACCCAGTATATGATGTAGCACAAGTGACCACGTTCAAATCAATTTCATTCCCAAGAACTTGAAGTTGCCTCAGCCCAATCCAGCTCCTAAACCTCAGGCAAAGGCATCTTCAAAAGCATCTTCAAGTGGTGAGCATGTGTGGTTGTTCCGCATAGTGTATGATCGATCGCAAGAAGGGTTTCCAAGCTGAACATTTGTAGGCTTCTCATGCTTCATTCCTTGTGAGAACATGGGTGGGAACCTGAATTTCCATGTTTCAAACACTTTCTTGTGTTTGCATGCCTTTGGAAACATGGGTGGAGGTTGAGGTGCACTCATACGATGCGCTCACTTACCTGTGTGTCGGTAGTTGTATGTGTCGCGCGCAAGCTACGCCCGTGTCCAAGCTACAGTAGGCGTAGGGACCGTATTAATTTGGGACTTTGGCGTAGCTTACACAAGGGGGGGGGGTACAAAGATCCACCCAACGGCAGGTTATACAAAGAACATGGTACTGGAAACCTGTTGTACAGCATAGCACCCCACTCTTTATGGAGACCCCCCCGGACCACTTCCTACACGCACATGACTGTACCGCTGCTCAGGGTGCAGTGTAGTGCTCTTTATTCCGCATTCCATCTGGTGCGGCCGTGAGGCTTGTCGGTTCTGCTTATCGATGGTGACAGCCCGTTCAGAGATGGATATGACAGTGCTGGTCACGTTCCGCTATCCCACAGCCTTTTGTCGCTCCACACTATGCTTCAGATAGTGCCGGAGATGCTTGCCCTGGTGTGCGAGTTCCTCGACCCCATGTCCTTGCTGCAGGTGCGCACAGTGAACAGGCACATGAGCTCCGTCGCCTCTGCCGCTGCCAACCGCCGTTTGAGGTTGCAGGTCAAAGTGCGAGAGGGTCGGCGGACTTTTCGGCAGCTGCAGCTGCTGCCGGCTGCTGTGGGGCTTCTGCTCACGGGCACTCAGGCGTTCATACTTTGGACAGCAGTTTCGAGACACCGCAGAGGCCTCGGTGTGGTGTCTTCTGTGCCCGTCACACTGGCCACCGTCAACACCGTTGGGTACACGTTGCTGTACGTGATTTGGATGCTGCAGGTCTGGGGGATGCTGCGCTTGCGCCACCGCACGCTGCTGGGCCTTACCGTCGTGGGTTGGGCCGGGGGTGTGGTCTGTGGCGTCGCCGGATGTACGCAGACCCACAGCGAGCGACTGATGATGGCCCTGGTCCTCCCGGAGGCCTTTGCCTTTGCCTTGTTCACGCTGTGGGCGGCATTCTGGGACACGGATGCGTCCAGGCACCCGCAGCTGCGGGACGCCATCTGCCCTCCAGCCCAGAGCCGGGGCCCGCCCACGGCTCAGCGCACGTACGGCACGTTTGGGAACATCGACATTGCCGGCGCTTGGTACGGGCACGTGTCGGTGCTGTGAGCGTGTGGGGCCCATCCTGCGATGGGCAAGTGGGCCTGTGGCCGGTCCGTCGCCTGCAGTGCCTTTGAGGGTTTGGCCAAAGGAAAGTGGTATGTGCGGCGCCTGGGAACCGTCCCAAGCGCGAGGGAGTGGGGGACAACCTGCGGCCCAAGTGTGTGCAAGAACAAAGGGCTCCAGGGTTCTGCCATGCATACCCCTGGGGGTATTGAATGAAGGTTTACGCGCGCCCGGGGGGGGGGGGGGGGCTCGTTCGAGCCCCCTGAAGGAAGGGGGAGGGGTTTGGGAAAGGGGCTTGGGTGACAGGCCATTTCAAAGAGGCTACTCTAAAAGCTCTAATGATGACCCACACCATCTGCGCCGCGAAGAGGCCCAGAAGAATTTTTTCTCAAAAAAAATTCCCCATGATACATGCCACAGCGCATTGCTCGGGACCATTTTGAGGCGTACATGTTGGGGTACCTCAGGACCCCTCCCCACCTCCCCCGTCGGCCCGTCGGGGGTCCCCGTCACGTGAGCCCTGAAGGGGGGCGGGTCTGGAAAAGGGGCTCCAAGGAACCCTCCCCCCCCCCCCCCCCCGCGTGCAAACCTTCGTTCATTCCCCCGTGCGGCCTGCAGACGGTAACTTGCCATCAACAGGAATGCTCGGCGCTCTGAAGAGTCACTCGTTCATCTCCAAAGGTGCTGACGCTGGGTGATCCGGAGCACCCTGGCCCTGTGCCACAATGACCTGACACCTGCAGCGCACCTCTGATGTCCTCCAAGTGCCCCCGTATTGTGCGTGAGAGGGGGGGCGATGGCACCACTACAAACGCTGCGCCCACTCCCCCGCCGGCGCCAGCAGCTCGCCAGGGGTTGGCCCTGAGCTTCGGAGGGTGCTCTCCACCACATCTGTTGCTCTGCAATTGCATCCGCGTGGTGGGCGGGGGCCCCACTTTATGGCATGTACCCCCCCTCCCCTTGGCAGAGCAAAGCGTCACATGTTTTTGGGATCGGAACAACTGGTGATCACCCAGACCTCCATTCTGTCATTGGCAGGGCTCCTTTTAACAACTCGGCACCACTGGAGGTGTGAGGGGGGGGGTCCCCCGCTCCCCTTTAACGATTGGGCCAAATTTTCTTCCGGACCCGTGGCCCATCAAAAATTTTCTCTGGTGTGTTTGGCACCAATTAATTTGGACCAAAAAAGTTTTCCGCACCTCTGAAAACTCAGCACCACTGAGGGTGGGGTGGGGGGGATGGACGGCCTGTGGACAGAGGTGTGTGGACAGCAAAAACAGTCAAATGACCCCGGCAACAACCAGCCCATCCTCAATACGCCAATTATTGGGCGCCGCTGACGCGCAAACGGCACAGCATGCCACATTCAGCACAGCCCCAACACACCAACTACTGGGCTCCGCGAACGCGGAAACGACACCAGCAAGAGCACCGGCCGCAGCGGCCGCAGCGGCCGACAGAAAGCAGCGACCCGACGCAACATGCGAAGGGAAGAACGGGTGACCGTCCAGGGCCCCGTAAAGGAGCAACAACCAGACGGAATGTCACACAGGGGGTTGGACCCACCCACCCAACTCGCCTAGACCCCCCCCCCCCGCCCTAAATGGAGCCCTGGTCAGTATCTGTTGCTCATGGTCCTAAATGGAGCCCTGGTCATTGGGCCGCCACCGCATGGCGCACACAGCACACATCCTTCGTGGCTCAGCACTGTGCTTGGGGCCGCTGATGGGAAGGAGGGCTGTGTGCTTGCTTGCCGTCTGTGTTGATCAAACGACTTTGATTCTGGTATGAACTGCACACTGTGTTGCTGTCGGGCCCCGAGGACACATTGCTGTCGGGCCCCGAGGACACGTTCTGCCTGTGTAACGGGCCGACTCGACGTAGGCAAGGCCAACGCCCGCAGGTTCAGCGGCCGCATTGCAGTATTTTTTGCCTCTCACCCAGACTTCAGCCCTGCAGTTGGGGCACGGTTCCAATCATCACGCTGTCAAAGTGGGGATCGCAAATACACAATGCCTAGTTGCTCTCCGTGACACCCCGCCTCAGTCTTTTGGTCAACATCTGTCTACATCAGCTCCCCCTCCATTTTGCAGTCTGAAAAACTTCTTTTCTGCTGCGTGTGAAGCACTTAACCGCTTTTTGGCCTTTGACTATTATCATTCCTTTTCAATCAACTGACTAACCATGGTCGTCCCTCAATTAAACTTTAACGTGACTTTAGTTGTACACCTCTTTGGAAATAGAAATCGCCGAGAATCCTTTGAAATTCCAGCATTAACCAAACGCTCCTTTACATACCAAAACCTACCGGATTAAAAATGACTCAAAGCTCAGTGATGCACTTTTTCACCATTCGACCGGTCCTCTTTATATCTTGTGCCTCCCTCACCATCCACAAGGGCTGTCGCTGATCTGCACTGAGTGAGAAACGGTGTACGCTTGGATTCCAATGCGTCTGTCACCCCAGCACCTTTCCAGCTTCCCTTCCTGATTCACAAAAACGTCTCAATAAGACAGAACATTCTGAAATGCCATGGGGTGTCATTTTGTCACACAAACATAACAGACACTATTTTGTTGCCAACGGCAGAAATAGAAACAGAGACAGAAACCACGGAGTGGATTACAAATTTTGCCATAGTGCTCCATCACCAATTCTTTGCACCACGGAGGTGCTCATATTCCTTTTGCCCCCCATGCATCTGAATTGCATGCATGAATCACCTATCTGAAGACAAAAGCTACATTTTTTTTTGGATTAGTAGTATTTGACGCGTATGTCTTGGGTTTATGTGCATGCGCTTGGTTGGTTTATAGGGTTTGGAGGATACGTGTGACAACTATAGTATGTCAGTGATACGCAAAAATAGAAAAGGTATAGGGCAAGGACGGGGCATCTTTTTAGGTCTAAATGCCCTCAACCAACACCATCCCAAGCGCTATCCAATACTTCTCGGCCTGAGGAACCCCAATTCAGCAAATATACCCCTTTGAAATCCCCCCCCCTGCAATGCCCCCCACCCCGGGAGACCGTCACCTCAATGTTTTTCTAGTTAGCATCTATTATGGCAGTTTGTGTTGCCCATCTTTCACACACGGCCTTGCATTGGTTTTCCATTACTTCAAATCGATCACGTGTGCGTGTTCTGTGATATTCTCTCTCCAAAAGCACTGAAATGGATCATGAGAACGCTCAACTCTCAAGGCCAGAGGTTGTGGTGGTTGCATCACCCAAGTCTCCATAGTTGCCAGACGTTAGCATGGCTTCAGAACCCCAAACACACACACTGCCTGAACACTACCCCACACTACCAAGGGTGTGGCAAGGTCCAAATCAACCAAACCTTTGGACAAGATGTGGAGCAACCCCAGCCCCCCAAAACGTCCCCGGTCTCCCACTCTTGCCGAGGATGCCCATCCACCCGTGTTGTGTTTGTGCTGTGTGCTGTCAAAAGCACACCACCACACGTCGTGGTCAAGTCACAGAAAATCAGTGTCCTGAATGTCTTTGTTTCTGAGTGTCTATTTTTTACAGTTGTTTTGCCTGCCACATGTCGGCACAGATGATTGCAGTGGGTTTCTTGTACAAGGAGATCAAGGAAGAGGGTGACGAGATCCTGGCCTATGCATACCCCCGCAGTGACCGCATCCTTGACGCCATGAAGGGTGTGTTGCATACGTCTGACAGCTTTGCCACCGCGCTAGCAGATTCCAAGGCAGCCAGTGTGGACTTCACGACTGTTGCTGGGGACCCCCAGACCGAAGGCATCAACTACAGTGCACACTTCCAGTGGTTTGACCATTTCCTTTTGGTGTTGCTGTTGCCGGTTCTGGCCCCGCAGCTAAGTCATCGGCTGTTGCAGAGCATATTGCAGGATGTAGTTGCACTTGTGCGATTCATGTGGCAAGACGTGGGGCATATGGTTGAACGGACGGAATGCCACCCACAGCTTGACGCCTTTTTCCAGCAACTGCTGCAGTCCATCCCCATCCATAACAAAGTGGACATGCGGCAAGCAGTGGTGGACTCTTTTGTGCAGGGCAGCCTTACTGCACACCTGCCGGTCTCAGTCTCAGAACAGGTGGGGCAATTGCTGACGCAGCTTGAGGCGACACAGGCCACTTTCTCACAACTGCCCACATCAAAAGAGCCAGCCTTTTTCACTGTGGACCAACCATGTGGCAGCAAAGACTTTGTCATTCTTGGGGCTCTGCTGCTGCACAGAGGCCTGCTTCTGCAGTCTACAATGGACCAGCAGCATACTAAAGATGCAGTCCGGTATCTTCGCTTCGCTGGGTTCCTGCCTTGCTGTCAAGGGGATGGGCAGAAAATTGTGGTGGAGCCAGTGCAGGCTGTGGATTATTCAATGGTCCTGGAGTTCGTCTTGGAGACTGCAGTGCTAGATGGCGCACGTCGCTCAGCGCCAAAAAATATGTCACGGCAACGCAGTGCCATGTTACTTGCGGTGGTGTCCCAGGACGACGTCATCATTGCGAGTCTGCTGAAGACCTGCGATGGCATTTTGTTAGGGCGGCCTCACACCGACTGGGTTAGTGCCATGCAGACTTGCCTAGCAGACTTCTTAGAAGGGCCAGTGGACGCAGTACAGGCGTGTGCAGCCCATGCAAGCCCCCTCTTGCTGCCTGACGAGCTTACCCTGCGGCTGCAGGCCCCTGCCCACAAACCCAGTAAGCAAAGCACTGAGCGCAAGGCATCCGGCCTGGTTGCCCCAGATCCTCTACTGCAATTTCTGCTCTACAGCCCCAACTCATGCCATGTCATATTCCCGATGATCAGCAGCGATGGTGCTGTGCCGCACAAGCCGCCGCCGATGATGCTCAGGCATTTGGAGCGCAATTTTGCAGCATTGGTGGCCGAGATCCAGGAGGGATTGCGCGCACTAGAGGGCAACGGGGTCCAGCTTGTGATTGGAGATGATGGCGAAGGTGCGGAGGTGGCACAGGAGTATGGGGTGCACGTGGTGGAGCGGCGTGCTGATGGGGCGGTGCAGTTTGGGTATTGGGTAGTGGGGCTGCTGCTGCCAGAGGGGGGCGAGTGCTTCCTGTGTTATGAGGATACAGTCTCACTTAATGTGACTGACATGGCGGTGCGGCTGCTGATGGATTTGCAGTAAGCTGTGGGCTTTAGGGTGCCGCACGCTGGATTCATTTTGTTTTGAAAAGTGTGCTGGTGGCTGTCGGATGCCCTAAAAGGGCATGCAAGAGGATGGCAATATGGCATGACACATATGTGGTACACTTGTAATTTACAACTACAGATTACTCAGTTTGGAGTCCCGGTTTTGTAAGACCTCACTTGTTGGCGACCTGCTCGCGATTTCTGGCGATTCAATTGGCAATTCCAGGGAACAATATTCTTGGGCCTTTTTAGGATGCGAACACACAACCTTCGCGAAGACTCTCTGCCTGTGTGAAGGTTGTTGAGGGGGGCGGAGATAGCTGACAGCTTTCCCCCTCTATCTTCTTGTGGGTTATTATCTGTGATTATTTTCTACTGGTTTGCCTTATGGTGTGGCGGTCACCTACCGCACTAGAGAGCCCTCTGGTTTGCGCACATGAGTTCTGGGTCTATGCCTCGTGTCCCGCCTTGCGGGAATCCACTGTATCATATGTAGGAGTTGCCCATATTTCCAAGAACTGTCTTGAGTACTCGACGAACTTCTGGAGTCAGCCAAAAAAAATCAGTGATGTGAATGTATTGACCCACACACTTCTAGGTATGAAACTGATTATGAAACACCACATGTACATTGTGAATGGGAAGATTTGGTTTTGTGTTGTGTGCTCTGCAGAGATGGTTTTGTGCTTGCATTGATTGGCTGGGAATTTCTAGTGTACTTTGGGGCTTCTCTCGGGGAATGTAAGAGATTAAAGTCGGGCACACATGCTCAAAAGTTGGGCACACATCGGGAAAACAGTGCCCTGCAATACACGGGGTGGGCAGGGCAGGGATGGAGCCAGCACTAGCTACCCCCGACCTGCTAACCCCCTGACTATCCTTTCATAAGAGCACCCAAGACTTTAAAAGACGCCTACCCTCAATAATAATACAGAGCACAGACACACTTGAGCCCAGCATCTTGCCCGAAGCCATCAATGCGGGAATAGTAGTCGAGCTCATGCAATCCTTTAATCTCATGTAGGTGAGCATCTTCGCTTGCAAAAAGCTTAGGGATTCACAAAACTCCACATTTTTTCCAGGTAGCTGTGTCTCACATCAAACCAGGGCACACTCCCACCACCGAGTCATTGGTCCCGTCCCCTGCACCGAAGCGCAAGGTAATTTACTCATGCGCAAACCCACTACAGCCAAGTGGCAGTTGGAGATGCCATTTCTTGCAGACCTACTCTGCTGGCTCTGTACCCCACAGTGGGACATAAGAGCAAGGCACAGTAACTTTTCTAGAGCTGGCTCTTGACTTCGAAGAATTTGTAGAGTGCACTCTGCCACACACGCCACAGGCCAAATTTAAAGGCCTAACACTGTCTTAACACGAAAGAGGGCGGGTTCTACTACTCACACTTACGCAAGTACAAAGGGTGGTAGTCTCGGATCACCAACCCCTAGCACACACGTTACCGAGTTGCAGCTCTTTGGTACCACTAGGTGGGCCAGCAATGTGTGGCCTCAGCGAGCGTCCGTATTTTACCTGACAGGAGGCAATTATTAAGCATATTACCAAGATCACAACGTAGTGTGAGGAAAGTTGGGTATCCAAGGTGAACACACACAGGCTTGGAGTCATGCATGCATGCACAGGAAGTCGGCAACGGAGGCTGAAGCACATTGCCTCCAATATGCGTTGCATGACAACCTTACCACCGGGCTCATGCTAGCATCAGGCTTTGCTCAACTGTTTGCAAAAGGGCCCACAGCAACAATAGTCAGGCACTAGGCGGCACATTGCACCGGCAAAGCCTGGTGCTGTGCTGCCAGATGCTGTCAAGCACCACACACACCAGCAGGAGGCCTACACTACACATGGCCCAATGAACAAGGCATGTGATGAGAGCAACCGAAGCAAAGCATTGAGAGACATGACACTTCGCCGTTCATGCCATGTGTAACAAATCAGAAAGTCAATTACATTGGTGCTCGTCCAAGTTGCTCGTTCCACGTGGTACTTGGCACACATGGTTCAATTTGCTACTTGCGTGTGAAGAGTTGGGTGCTCCTAGTAACTTTGCAAAACAGCAATGAATGCGGTGGTCCATGTGGCGGATATTTTCAAGCACCCTTCCCTTCGGGGGCACGGCACCAATGGCACCAAACAATGCGGAAACAGCTCCTATTGTGATTTGTACAACGCTGTTGTTCATGCCCGACCTTAGGACACACATGCCCACAAGACATTTGAATCCCAAAATATGTACTATCTGGATCATTGTACCCCCGCCCACCCCTTGAGAGAGCCCATAGGTACAGCAAAGTATACTATGGCCGTCTTCAATTTCAGCACAACACACAGCAAATGACCTTCTTGTATTACAAATCAACAACTGGCGCCACCCCCCCCCCCCCTTAAGATATGTGGTTATGACCATGCGCCTGTGACACGGGGGCGTATGCGAGCCCAGTTTCCGTTGCCTCATGGCCCCAAGATACCATGGCACATCACCTCATCCAACAAGACACTCACGTGGGGGTGGGAGGTCTTGCCCAGCTATTTGTGGTGAACAACAGGTCCTACTCAATGTAGTCCATCCACTCTCTGTGTCTCAGACACGAGCTTTTGGGTGATAACACCCCCTCCTTGTCCACAATCGACGGCTCTCCAACCTGTGGAAACATTTGAGGTGCCAGTGCGCTATCTCGAGAACTTATGGTGTGTGTCAGTGAAACATGGAGACCGGTTCATTATTTGTACCATTCTGAAAAAGTAGTTTTGTGTTACTGCTGGCAATGCTGCTTTTGGGCTTGTGCCGCTTGTCTCTCTCCAGACAGATTGTCGAAGTGGGGGAGGGGGAAGCAGGGGGGTTGTCGTGATTGTCTAATCTGGATGTGAAGGGCAACTGTGTTTGATCTGGGCGACGGCCATCATCACATTGTGGCTGGCATCCCCTTTTGACCATTGTGTTCCCTGACTTTGGCCGTGTTTGTGCAAGGGATCATGTGTCAGGGGTCCTTTTAATGCAGCACCACTCCGGGGGTGACCGTTGGGAAGGGCACCTCTGTTTTTGCCCGTTTGTATGTATACTTGTGACCCCTTTTTGACCACTAGTGTGGGAAAGCTGACATCTTTTAGCGACACCAGTGGCTAGCAGTTGCTATACTATGTTTGCACATGGTAGCACTCTCACAACCCTTGGCCTTTGACAGCACACATGGCATTACGGCCTTACGCTCACATCTATTTGCGGAGATGCTATTGCATGCCATGACTAAAGATGCGGTCTGTTTGCCTGTACAGATTTTTGAACAAGGCGTGGAACCCACGGGGGGGAGGGGCGGGCCCGGTCCTTGTATGTGACACCCCCCAGCCCCCCCCCCCCCCCCGGGTTTTAAGAGATAGTGGTGTTGGGGCCATGGCGCCAACGGAGCCGAAGTTTTTTGGTGCATGCTTCCCTTTCATCAAACCATCCATGTTTTGAGCGCCAAATTAGCAAGACGAGGCGCTCAACAAATGTCGTTTGTTGCAAAGTGAAAGATCACCACAACCACTATTGACACACCTGCCCATCTGCAGCCCCTGCTTCACAACAGCCACCAGCAGCTTCCCCAAACCCGCCCCAGACACACATCCCCCCTGGAGGTATGCATGTGGTAGTAGTGGGTCGCATGTAGGCCCCCCCACCTTGGGATGGACCCCGCCCCACGGCCGACCCCCCCCCCCCCCCCACACCCTCCAGCCGACCCAACCGCCCAACAGATAGCTGGGGGGGGGGTCGCATCAGGACCGGTTGTAGTCGCCCCCCCGTGTTGGAACCCCCATTGTGCAACTCAGTACGCCAATTGTTGGTTCGTGGTGATTTTTCTTTAGGGGGTTTTGCTCTCACAATTATGCCTAAAAAGCTTCTTCGCCGCCCCTAAAAACTCAGCACCACTGGGGGCTGGTTGGTGGGGCTGGACCCTCCCTCCTCTACCCCCCCCCCCCAAAAAGGAGCCCTGTCATAGGCACGAGAAGGTCGCGTAGTTCAGCGGTCATGCACGTGGCGCCTGAACTAGAGGTGCTCGGTTCGAATCCCGGTGGGGTCGGAACGCAGTATCCTAGGCGCTAGGGTGTCTGTGACCCCGCGAGCCGGAAGGGATGCTGCGAGGGACAGGTAGGGATCACTGATACGCTGGAGTTTGGCGAGCGCCCGAGCACTTTACCTTTACCTTTACCCTGTCATAGGCACTCTCATGGCCAAATGTGGTGCCAGCTGTGGTTTTATAATTAAGGCACTCATGGCTGAGTGGGTGTATATGCAACTGTTGTATAACCAACGTTTGCTGGGGTGTCATGGTTGTTGGAGAATTTCGATGAGACATTTCTGTGGTCTTCTGTGGTGGACTTATGTGTTGCGGTCTTCCTTTTAGGGCTGTGCGAGTCTTTTGATGGCTGCAGAGGAGGGGACGGGGCTCCTTGCATTGAGGCCGAGGAAAAGAGCTCCTAGTCCCGATCGTTCGGCATCGCCGAGGAAGCGGTTCTTACCCAACCAGCGCCGGTACAGCAGCATCAGCAGCAGCGCATGCGATGCGGGGCAGGCCTCCGACGCCCCCTCAGAGTTGCCATCCTTCTCCCTGTCTGCTGCATGTGGCCTCTCGATGGGGGAATCTTGCCCCGCTATTTGTGGTGAACAACAGGTACCAATTCAATGTAGTCCATCCACCCTCTGTGTCTTAAACACCAGTGTTTTGGGTGATAACACCCCCTCCTTGTCCACACTCACCGTTGGCTCCGCAATGTGCGGAAACATTTGCGATGCCAGTGCACTATCTAGAGAACTTTTTGGTGTATGTCAGTGAACATGGAGACCAAAATTTTACCATTGTGAAAACATGGTTATGTAGTGCCAGTTGCAATGCTAGTTTTGGGGTGGGGAGGGGGGATGCCACGCTTGTCTCTTTCCTGGATGCGAATGGCAACTGTGGTTGGGGCCTCTAGATGGTGTGTGTTTGTGCGTTTCGGGGGGGGCGGGGGGTGGGAAATTTGGCGAATTTACAATTTTGCATAATTTATGCCTAATTGGCCTTTGGGCATAATTTGCATAATTTGAATAGTTTTGCTGGAGTTGAATCTATGGTTGGCACTTCGTTTGCTGCGTTGTGTGTTCACTTTTGTCACAGCTGTTTGCCCTTTTCATCAATGAACCCATTTTTGAAGCCACCGGTTGTCACTCGGTAGGCCACCACATGAGCTTGATGATGACGACGTTGCTGATTTTGATGATGCTGACAGTAATGAGGAACCAGGTGAGTTCTACTGATGGACCAGAGAGAGAAGTCAAAGTTGAACCTTGGGGCGAAAACTACTGTCTGGAGCCTTCGAAGTCACGCTCATGTTTAATGGTAATTTGGAGGTCAGGTCCAATGCCCCCTGACACCATCTGTGTTCGTAGGTAAGAAGCCTTGGGTAGGGGCACATTATTGGACCACAGCCATTGCGTTGAGTCATACTTCTGAGCCCAAGGGTGTCGCGCATAGCTCTGCCTCTTCTTGGCATCTTTTCGCTTGCATAACTTTGCAGGTGGTTCGGCTCAGTATGGAGAACATGAAGTGGACGGTCGCATATCTTGAGGAGCTGGGTGTGGATGTGGCCAAAGTAGTGAATGGGTTTCCACCGGTGTCTGGGCTTAGCATTGAGAAGCTGAAGGGGACAGTTGCATATCTTGAGGAGCTGGGCGTGGATGTGGCCAAGGTAGTGAACGGGTTTCCACCGGTGTTTGGGTGTAGTATGGAGAACATGAAGGAGACGGTTGCATATCTTGTGAAGCTGGGTGTGGATGTGGCCAAAGTAGTGAATGGGTTTCCACTGGTGTTTGGGTTTAGCATGGAGAACATGAAGGGGACGGTTGCATATCTTGAGGGGCTGGGCGTGGATGTGACCAGGGTAGTGAATGGGCGGCCACAGGTGTTTGGGTATAGTGTGGAGAAGATGAAGGGGACGGTCGCATATCTCGTAGAGCTGGATGTGGATGTGGCCAAAGTAGGGAATGGGTTTCCACCGGTGTTTGGGTATAGTGTGGAGAAGCTGAAGTGGACGGTTGCATATCTTGTGGAGCTGGGTGTGGATGTGGCCAAAGTAGTGAACGGGCCGCCACCGGTGTTTCGGTATAGTATGGCGAATATGAAGGGGACGGTTGCATATCTTGAGGAGCTGGGTGTGGATGTTTCCAAAGTAGTGAATGGGTTTCCACAAGTGTTTCAGCTCAGTATGGAGAAGATGAAGGGGACGGTTGCATATCTTCAGGAGCTGGGTGTGGATGTGGCCAAGGTAGTGAATGGGGTTCCACCGGTGTTTGGGTATAGTATGGAGAACATGATGGGGAAGGTTGCATATCTTCAGGAGCTGGGTGTGGATGTGCCCAAAGTTGTGAATCGGCTGCCCCAGGTGTTTGGGCTTAGTATGGAGAAGCTGAAGGGGACGGTTGCATATCTTGCGGAGCTGGGTGTTGATGTGGCCAAAGTAGTGAACGGGTTTCCACCAGTGTTTGGGTATCGTGTGGAGAAGCTGAAGGGGAAGGTTGCGTGTGTTGTGAAGCTGGATGTGGATGTGGCGAAAGTAGTGAATGGATTTCCACAAGTGTTTGGGTATAGTGCGGAGAACATGAAGGGAACGGTTGCATATCTTGAGGAGCTGGGTGTGGATGTGGCCAAAGTTGTGACTGGATTTCCACCGGTGTTTGAGTATCGTGTGGAGAAGCTGAAGGGGAAGGTTGCGTGTGTTGTGAAGCTGGGTGTGGATGTGGCGAAAGTAGTGAATGGATTTCCACAAGTGTTTGGGTATAGTGTGGAGAAGATGCAGGGGACGGTTGCATATCTTCAGGGGCTGGGTGTGAATGTGGCCAAGGTTGTGAATGGGCGGCCACAGGTGTTTGGGCTTAGTATGGAGAAGATGAAGGGGAAGGTTGCATATCTTCAGGAGCTGGGTGTAGATGTGGCCAAGGTAGTGAATGGGTTTCCACCGGTGTTTGGGCTTAGTATGGAGAAGCTGAAGGGGACGGTTGCATATCTTGTGGAGCTGGGTGTGGATGTGCCCAAAGTTGTGAATCGGCTGCCCCAGGTGTTTGGGCTTAGTATGGAGAAGCTGAAGGGGACGGTTGCATATCTTGCGGAGCTGGGTGTTGATGTGGCTAAAGTAGTGAACGGGTTTCCACCAGTGTTTGAGTATCGTGTGGAGAAGCTGAAGGGGAAGGTTGCGTGTGTTGTGAAGCTGGGTGTGGATGTGGCGAAAGTATTGAATGGATTTCCACAAGTGTTTGGGTGTAGTATGGAGAACATGAAGGGATCGGTTGCATATCTTGAGGAGCTGGATGTGGATGTGGCCAAAGTTGTGAATGGGTTTCCACTGGTGTTTGGGTACAGTGTGGAGAACATGAAGGAGACGGTTGCATATCTTCAGGAGCTGGGTGCGGATGTGGCCAAAGTAGTGAATGGGTTTCCACCGGTGTTTGGGTATAGTGTGGAGAACATGAAGGGGACGGTCGCATATCTTGTGGAGCTGGATGTGGATGTGGCCAAAGTAGTGAATGGATTTCCAGAAGTGTTTGGGTATAGCATTGAGAAGAACATGGCTCCAAAGGTTGCGTTTTTGACACAGGTAATGGGACGGTCCACATTGGAGATTGATGATTTCCCTGCGTTCTTAAGCTACAGGTTGAAATCCTGCATTCAGCCGCGATATAGGTATCTGCAACATTTGGACCACAAAACGGGCTGCAGCCTTGTATGTATGCTGGCACCAGGGGATGAACAGTTTGCCAGTGTTGTTGCAGGAAGAAGCATTGAGGAATACATGATGTGGAGGTCCAAAGGCATTGCCTGAGAGAGGTAGGAGTCCCATTCACTTAAAGAGTTGCGCTTCGGGGCTACAGATTCTCACCCTTCGTTTGGGCTGCAGGCAAGAAGGGTTGTGCAACTGAATTATGTGCAAGGGGATGGGACGACGTATTATTGAGGTTCAAGCCACCATCAGCCGCAGTGGCCATGCAGACCTCACTTTTAGGAACCATTGGACGGGAAGGGGGCCTAAAGCGATGTTCGGCGCTAGATGGGCTGGGAAGGTGGTTCGAAGGGGTTACCAAACGGGTCGGTCAACAGTGCCATCGACGGCAGGCAATTGAGGACAGGGAGAGAGAGGTCGAGCCACCAGCGGCCCACGGAAAGCCCTGCCCCATTTCCAATGCATCCTGTATGCTCACTGTATGCATCGCTTTGGTATGTCATGGGGTGCTGACAGCCCTGGCAACCAAGCCAGCAAAGGAGGCCCGAACGTCTTGCGCAGCCACGCTGAGTTTGGGATCATGACGAGTGCAGCCACGATTGGGTAAGACTAACGCACTGCAACACTATCGATCCGGATTGCGATGCTATTCTTTCCCAAATGCTGGAAAATGCGCACCATTGAACACCGAGACGTGTTTGCTGAGACGCTTTCGCTGATGCATCCTCCAAGTTTCCCGAATTGTCCGCGCATTCAAGGGACCGCACAACTCCTGCTGAAGTGATCGCGCATGACGTCTGCACGTTTGCAAATTCCAGAGGTTTCCAGAGACCGCACTTTCAAGGGTTGATTGGCTGGTAGCACTGCTCTTTCAAGAGCCTCTTTACAGTCCTATCGTTGCGAGAGGTATTGACGTTGTTGTTCCAGACTGATGTTCATATTGTGTTTTTTTGATTTTTTTTGCCGAAGTTTGTTCTCGGGTGCGCTGCATTGCTTGCAATCAAAAGAGAGGTAGCCACGGTTCAGAGTTGCAGTGACTTGTTCTTGTTGTTGTCCAGCGCTGCGTTGTATAGGCCTGTTTGTATTGTATGTCCATTGTGCGATGTGCAGCGTAATACACTGGAAATCGAAAGATGTATGGGGATTGCAGAGTCTGGCTGCGGATGGTGACTAAATGGCTGGCTTGCGGGAGCATCATCTTGGGCATCTTGGGCTCGTTGTCAAACACCTGCGGCCTCAACACGTTTTTCGTTGCCGTGGTGCACAACCGCGACCTCCTTTCGCATCCTGGTCCCTCGTGTGGTGTGGACTGCCCAGTGTAGGCCACGCCTTTTTGTGCTGTTCCCTTTGGGTTGGAAGAAGCCAGCCGCATGTATTTTCTGGACAATGCGCTTCCTCGTAACAGCCCCTCTCCAGACACCCACGGCACACCTCCTTGATCTCATTGAGCAGGTGGACAGAGAAGCTGTGCATCAGCGAGGCCAAACATTACTGCAGTGCAGACAGACTTGTAGAAAGGGAGTGTATGTTTAATGTTGAATCACGTGGTGGGCGTCACACAGGCCAGGGGGCCTTTTTAAGCCTAAGTTGGCCCAACGCTGGGGCAAAGAGAAGCTGAGATGTCATGCAAAGTGCTGCATTACCCTGGTGTTTTGCCGTTTGGTGTTTTGGGTTGAAGAATGCCAACCCGGGGGGGTGACAAAAAGAAACCCCTCCCTCCCCTTTGATTATGTGTTACAACAGCCACGTCACATGTGGTGGCGAGTTCCTTCCACACTTCACAGTCTGGGAATGATACAATGGAAAGCCTGTCAGTGCTGGCAGGGGAGTGGGCGCCAGGTGGGCAGTGTGCTGCAATCGGGAGCAGTGGACAAGCGTTCCGCTCAGCTCCACAAACTGCATCCCAAGCCCCCTTCCCCTCCTGCACTCCGCCCCATATATGCCGTCGAACACACGGCAACCAAACAGCCTTTATGGACCCCCCGCCCCTTCCTCCTGATTCTTAACATATTTGCTTTCACGCGCTTGAGGGAAAGACTTTTCTCTTTTTTTTTTGCAGCCGTTTTGTTTGCAGTGGTGATGTGTGCCACACAGTCTGCATTTCTGTGCTCTGTTTGCTTCCACAAGAGTGAGGATTAGTGAGTCCTGTGGGGGACCTCGTCAAGTATCATTGTGTACCGCAGCTGTTGTCAGTATTCCATGTCTCATGTGCAGTCTAGGCCCAACCACTTTGAGGGACCGAATTGCATTTGTCTTCAGCTTGGGCTTCCACGTGGGGCAAGAGCTCAGGGAGAGCTGGGTCCGTTCAGTGCGCCTCCATTGTACAGAGCAGCCTTTGGCAGAGGCATTGATGGCGCACACTGCGGAGGCATCTGCGCGAACCGGCACTGTGTCCCTCAGGCAGTGATAACACCCGATGAATACACCTGCATTGAGGAGAGCTGCGTTGGTCGTGACTGCATCGGTCCTTCATACAGCCGCTCATTTTACATTTGGGTTTCGGTCGAGAAATGGGAGTTGAGAGGCATGGGGCCAGCGTCTGTTGGGTGTTGGCCCTCCGTTGGGCAGTGGATGTATCCCATGCCGTTCATGTTGCTGTTGTTGTTGTGACGGGTGCAGTGGTCGTTTGAAGACCACCGGAGGAGATGGTTGTCGTAGTCACTGTAGACCTTGGGATCGGAAGGCATAGCAGGATTTATAGCGCACGCCATAGAGCGCCTCTAGATGACGATATGTTTCTGTTTTCCCTTCTTCGTGTACTCCTGTTTTCCATTACATCTTGCGACCGGCTGCGGCGCATCTGGAACGTTTTTGATGCGCATTTTTGTGCTGTTCCTCGCACTCGCCGGAACGCTGGCGTTCACGTTCTGCGTTGTGGAGACGTACGTGCTCGTGCGGGGCGCAGAGCTGCCGGGCGGCTCGGCGTCGCTGGTGGGGGTGCTCATGATCGTGTCCGAGGTGCTGTGCTTCTGGTTCAGCAACCACTGCCTCAAGGCTGGGCCCTTCAACGTCACGTGCATGTGCCTCGCGCTGTACACCGTGCGCATGGAGTCATATGCCGTGCTACCCCGTGAGACACTCTTCCTGCAGCTGGAGCTCCTGCACGGCGTCACCTACTCCATGGGTTTGTGCACTGGCGGTGCAGTTTAACGGCGGCGGTTGGCACTTCACCGATGCAGTTTGATGGGGGCGTCTGCAGAGTAGGACCGGAAGGTTAACTGGCAAGGTCGGTCCTTGATTGATGACCTTTGGCGAGTAACTGACCCGAGTTTCTGGTCAAGCGAATCATTTTTCATTTAGACAGCTCCACATACGAGCGTGACAGGGTTGGTGGAAAGCGTGTTTCACTGATTTGGGGCCCTAAGTTCTTTTAGCAGTCCACGCAGTCCAGACTTCTGGCCGCCTTTCAGTGACGCGCACATTTTGGTCTTTAACATTGGTCCGGGCGCTGGTGTGTGTGGCTGGATGTGTCTGGGTGTGTTCACAGGCATGCCAATTCGGATTCCGCTTGTGTGGGTGTGTGCGGTGTGCTGCATGTGTCTGTTCTGTGTCTGTTCCTGTAAGGGGATGCCCAGGGATGTATTGGAACGGATAACAACCATAGGAGCCCCCCCACCCCACCCCCTAGGACCTCCTCCTGAGACAGCATATGTTTAACAAAAAAACCGAGAGGGTCAAAAACGAGTGAAATTTCCAAGTGGTGCTGTCAGTGGCCCCCTGTGTTCAACTGATTTTTGTTTGTTTCCTTGACTGGGGCCGGTTGTTTAACGGAGTTTCGGGGAAGAGGTGGGGAGCGGTGCGGAGGGGTCTTGGGGGTTTGTTGGCCTGTGACTGACTGATATGGTCCCCCTCATGGTGGGAGTGTACCACCCCCCCCCCCCCCCCCGGCCCCTGACACATTAGAAAGAGAGGAGGGGGGCGCGGGGTTCTGGGGGATTAAGTGCCAGATACATAGCTACCGTATACCCCCGTGACACAGGCATATGGTCATTGCTCACTAGATCCAAATGTTGCCTTGAGTTCGGCGACAACAACAATGTTTCTTGGACTGGGTCAGGGCAAGAGCTGTGGCCGCTTCGTAGGTTGTGCCTCACTAGGCATCTGTATTTTCTCCCCCCAAAGAATCACCCTTTGTCACCCTGGACCCTCCTAATATGTCAGAATAACTGTCTAATGCATCCAGCATCTCCTCCAACTCCAGCTCTGACCAAATGCCCATGACTTCTTTATGAACCGTGATCTGCTGCAAAGAGCATTTTGCCCCTTTGCTGCATGCCGGTTTGCTTGCTCATTATCCACCCCCATGTGCAACGGGGCCCATTGCACACTGACACTCTCTCCCAACAGTAGCCACTGGTCCCAGAGCTCAATCCATAAATCTTTGTGTGCCAGTGGCTCCCTGAAACCCTCCCACTTGTGTCGGTTCCATTTTCCACATCTACCTTTGAAGCCTAAATAGACCAGTTCAGAATCAGCGGGGATATGCAATCGTATTCCTAGGCGCTTTTTGCGGCGCCCTAGAGTTCCTCTAAGCTCTGCCCGTGGAATGGATTGCCGCTCACCCATAGGCACCGGTGAGCTTTCATTTCTGTTATCGTCATTTTCAGCAAACCAGACATCATACCTGCATACTAAACCCCCCTTGGCACTCTCTGGATCCATCCACAAGTACAACATCCCACCCCTTTGATTGCTTGTATTTGATTACTTTGGTCATGCTGGGAAGCATGTGCGCCCATTTCTGCACCTTGGGGACTTGCAGCTTACCGTGCGAGGACTACTTGGTTGCTCCCTTGGCTGCCATGGGCGGTGGGAACATTTGCGATCCATTTAAAAACTGTCCCAGGCACTCACTCAGATGACACACTTCCTGCTTGTAAAAAGAGATCTGGGGTGGAGATGCCCAGCACTCTACAATTGTCCGCCAGGCCACCATGAAATCTGCAACGCTGGGACGAAAATATTTAAAATAGGCTTCACAACGCAAGACCCAAGGGGGGAGCATTAGCGCACCAGGCAATTTTTTTTTTTACCGTTCCCCACCCGTGCCCCACCCGTGTTTTTGCGCCCCCTCATCAAACAACACAAATTGAGTGGCCCCTTGAGTTGGGGATTGGACTCCTGCGGTGGGGCCCCTCGAGTTGGGGATATGGAGTCCCACGCTTCGGCGTGGCCTCTCAAGGTGTGGTTAAAGACTCCTACGCTTTGGTGTGGCCTCTTGAAGTGGGGTTAAGGACTCCCACTCTTCGGTGTGGCCCCTTGGGTTGGGGTTAAGGACTCCCATGCTTTGGTGTGGCCCTCGAGTTCGGCGTGGCCCTGCCCATGACAGTTTGGGTTGAGTGCAAGGAGCATTATTGTGCAGAATTTATCGACACCCAAACACTACACGCCCGGTGGTGTGGGGGGGAGCTCCGTGGTAGATACCTCGACCAACTCAAGGGACTGCGCCACCACAAAGACAGGTTACTCCCTGAGCGAGTGGACTTGCAGCCTGAAAAACGGTCAGCTATAACAGGTTACATGTGCACATGAGAAGGCGGTATGTAGTTTGTTGATGCGATCTGCCACATATAGAAGCACAGTGCTAGTTGTAGACACTGTCGGAATGTTGTAGACGCGAAGTGCCAATATTTCGGCCACCTTCCCCCAATAAAGGTTTGCTACCAGCATTTCCCCATGCACATGTGCATGTCTCGAGCGAGCAAGGAAGGCACACAGGGGTGGGTCCCAAGTGAGAGTTAGGGTATACGGGTTTAGCTTACAATTTGGGGCAGGTTTTGGTTTGGGATTAATGTTATTGTTGGCTGGCTGACTGTCTAACTGACTGCCCAGTCGTACAGTCGGCAAGTCAACCAGCCCGACAGTTGCTGTCCGTCGAGCCGGTATGTCCGCCGAAGACCGTGTCTAATTCCGGTGAGCTTTCAACCCCTTGTAAAATCATGGTTTTGGGAGGCAAAAATACCCCCAAATGAGTTTTTGGATTTCGGCCTCAGCCCTCCCCCGCCCATCCTCTACCTATACCCCTCCAGTCTACACTTGCTTGGCCTATAGCTGCCATGTGCGTTGATTCCGACCCTGGTGCACGGCAACTGTTTGCTTCTTTGCAGACCCGCTCACCAATAGTGGGGCCCCAAGCACTATCTCCCGGTACCCCTGGTGGCCCCCATTTGGGGCCCCACAGGCCAGCATAGTGTGGTCAAAAAATTGCCATTTCTGGGTCACCTCTGCCACCCCCGGGAGACCTTTGGGCTGGGGTTGGGGGATCATTTAGTGTTGATGGGAGTACATGTAAACCTGTGGGGAGCCATGCAGCACCAATTAGGCCCTCCTAGTGGCGCTTATTGACCCCTGAAATCTGTGTGTTTGCACTGTGGTGGGCAAAACTTGGTTGGCCTATAGAAGTGCCATTGTGATGCAACTTTGCTCTGAACCACCTACCACACTTTCAACCGCAAAGTATGTGTACATGTCAGAGTAGAGGCTCGGAAAGGTGGGCGAGGGTTGCACCAGGTATGACCTATGGATAGTATGTCGCCCAGTTGCACGGCAGCTTGCAAGATGGTGGGCTTTGTGTTCTGGTTCGTGGGCTCTGCAATAAATTCTGGTGCACTACACAGAGTGCACTTCGAATGAAGTGCAAATGAATGGGCCAGATGTGGACAGATGTGGACACAATTTGTGGCGATATGGCACACGATGTGACGCGCAATTGTGTGTTATGCACCTGTCATATTTTGAGCCGTTTTCCCCTCTCCGCGAGAAAGGACACCGAGCTAATGGATCTGCGTCAGCCAGAGAGATGCCCCCGTCCCTGCCCCACTTGTGGTGTGACACAAGCTGCTCTCACAGTGTTTGCATTCCCCTGTCCAACCGCCACCAACCTCCCAGATCGCTGATCCCCGCCCCCTATTCAAGCAAAACCTTGCAATAGGGTGTTCGCACAGGAGGCCAAATGCTCCCATAATTCAGCTGCGCACCATCCAATTTTCTCAGACGGTCTCTTGTGGTTGTATGGCATGACTGAGATGGCACGGCCCAATGGTGTCCTTTCTGCCAAGTTGACGCAGGAGCTGCTGCAGCAACCTCCAGCAGCGCGGCTATCCATCTTCCGCTCGTTGATTACGCTGCTGCAAGTGCAACCGGATATTGCCCTCCCGCAGAATGAGGCGGCATACTTAGGCAAGAACCATGTCTTTGATATGCTTCACAAATACGTGGACGATCTCTCTCAGGCCATGCCCCAGGACATTGCGCAGTACAGTGTAGTTTGGTTCAAGGGGTATTTTGGCTGTCAGGTGGTACCCCATTTCCTGGTTGCTGCTGTCAGCTTGTGGGGACATGGTTGATTGCACCCGCTTGTGTGTCGGTGTGTCTGTGACGTATATTTCTGTCTGCCCTGCGATTTTTTTATTTTATTTGTTGTGCAATTGATGCTGCCGCAACGGTATTCATCATCATTCGGACGTAGCCCGAGGAAGTGTCGCAGGACGTCCGGGGTAAAGGGGGGAAGTCTCTTCTTCTGCGTGCCAAGGATCCGGGAAATCTCTACTTCAGGTTGGGACTCTCACTGCCGCATGGGTGGGTGCTGTGCAGGACAACAAGTGTCTAATGCAATCTATTTGTGTGTCACCTGCCTTTTTTGGCCCCACTTGGCTGCCCATCTCTGCGGCCTCTGTCCGCGGCCTCTCTCAGTGGCCCCTCTGGGCGGCCTCTCTCGGCATCCCCTCTCAGCGTACTTGAGTGCATTTGTGTCTATTGGAGGTGGGTGGGGGGGGCACAATTGTGTGCTTCAGAGTGAGACGTTTGTTGGGAATTTTGATGGTCTACTGAGGATGTTGTCTTCATGAGTGCAGTTGCCATCAATTTTGTCTGTTGACAGCGGTTGCCGGATCACGGCGTTTAATTGTCAGCTGACGCTTGGTGGGCGTCACCTACAGCGGTTGATGGCGCTTGACGTTTTCCTGAGCTTCGGAAGCAACAGAGTCCAGGACTTTGGTCGGTCCTGCAGAGTGCTCCATGTTTGAGACTGTTTTGTTTTAGGATGCAAAGTTGGCGAAGGAGGTGCATGAACTGCAGCAACATCTGAAGAAGTTTGAGTCCAGCCTGGCGCTTACGAGTGAGACCGTACCACCCAAAGCTCCCCCTCAAGGACAGCCCGGAGCTGCGGCAAGTGCAAGTGAAGTGGAAGTCATCGAGGATGCGGGGAGTGCCGTCCCGAAGGAGAGTAAGAGTGCCCGCCGAACAAAGAAGAGGAAGAACGCAAAGAAGGAGGCGGAAGCGGAGGCAGAGGACCAACCCGAAGGAGCGCCCACGGAGGTTCCGGCCAAGGAAACCGCGCCACAAGAGTCCAAGGGGAAGGAGGCCCCTGCGGCTGCGCAACCGAATCAAATCAGCAGCAGTGACGTGCCATCTCAAGTGTGTCTTATATGTGGACAGCACTGACCAGGGCGATGGCTTTGTTGGGTCCGTTGTTGTCCCGTGTGTTTGCTGAATGCGCCCCCTTCCCCTGAGAAGTTAGTTGCGGTTGTGCAGTTGCAGCTGCTGAGGCTCGCAGAGGCTGCAGGTGGCAAAAGACTTTAGAGACCTGTCACGGTGTGGAGAAGTCTAAGGGGTTGCGATCGTGAGAGAGATGGTACAGGGTCATGGAGTGTTGTTGAAGGTTACAATCCGCGTGGAGTAATGCCGAGAAGTGCAGAGGTTTGCAGGAGGTCACAGAAGGCCTCAGAGGGATTGCAGAGGGTTGTGCAGGACGTGTGGAGGGTTTGGCGGGAAGAAAATTGCTTTGCGGGGGGGGGATGGCACGGAAGCCCATTTGCCCAACCCCCCCTTCCCCCTCCTTGGTCGCCGTGCCGGGAGGGGGGTTTGGGCTGGCGCTGCCCTACCTGCCGTGACGGGGGGGGGGGGGGGGGGCGACCCCAACATACATGGCTCAAAATGATCCCCACGTTGCGCTGATCATTTTGACTACACATATGTGGGGGAAAATTTTTTCGTGAAAAAAATTTTCCGGGCCAAAATTTGTGTTCCGGCGCCTTTGGTGGCAACATCCGTCCTTACACAAAACAAAGGGCCCGGCACGGAAGCCCATTTCTGGAACCCTCCCCCCCCCTCCTTCACCGGGCGCCCATGCCATCCCCCCCCCTCAGAGCAATTTTTGGGCCGCCTTTGCCAGGCGTGTATGGAGCCTATGGAGCGTTGTAGGGGAACAGTTATTCGGGTTCGTTGTTCCGGCATTATATGGTCGATCCTGCGTTCCACGGCCAGACCTTTGCTCGACTTGGGTCCCACTGGTGTGGGGGCAGTAGGCTGGGTGGGTGTGTTGAGGGCAGCCTGGTGGGTGGTTGTTTGGCGGTGTGGGTCAGAGAGCCAATTTCTTTAAAATTCATTTGCCCCCTGCTTCACGCCACTTTCTGATGTCGGTGGGTGGTCCCGAATCAGCCAAGGCACCAAAATGAAAAGCCCTGCGCCCCTTGCAGTGTGGGTCCAGTAGGCACCTGGTGAAAGGCTCTGTTGAACAGGTCAAGTCTGCTGGAGGCCCCATCCACACTGTGGGTCTGCCAGCCACGCGAGTCATCATTCTCTGCGCGTACACCATTTTGGTTGCTCTGCGCTGAGTGTGCATAGTTTTAGCTGCAACCTACGATTGACAGTATTCCCTGCACCATCCGCTTTGCGATCCCCCCCCTTTGCGGCACTGTTCCCAGTGGCCAAGCAATGCACTGTCCACGCCTTACATGGTGTGTGGTTCAGGGAACGTTTATAAGGAATTAAGTTAACTGGGGGGGGGGGTCTGGGTGGTTGCCCCAGCCTGGGTGGGTGGGTCAACAGTCTGGGACCCCCCCCCCTCTTAGAATTGTACTCTGGGTGGTTGGGTCTGTAGTCTAGGACCCCCCCCCCCCCGTTTAATGTTAATGTGCAGGCTGATGGCGCTTTTTTTTTCTTCAAATGTGGGCAATTACCTGAATGGGAGGTGCATGCAATAGATCTAGCATGTAGTAGAACAGTAATGCACTTGCGTGTGGTCCAAGAGGTTTGTGGTTCAATTCCTGTTTAGGGAAACTGTTTTGAGCTCCGCTTTTTTTTTGCAACCTTGTGAGCAGCAGTGACAGCCATGTTGTCATGCCATTGGGGTCGCTTTGTGTGTACCTGCAGACCTGTGTATCTGCAGACCTCATTCTTTGATTTTGTTTTGCTATGCAGCAGCCTGGGAAGTACCGCTGTGGTTGTAGAGTACTCATATCCAATGTGGGAAAGGCTGAACGTGAGCACTGCAAAAGTGATCGACAGCCGTGGTAGCATCACATCAGGTGGGGCTGGGGAGCCGTTCAGCCCCGGGAGAGCGCCTCAATCCCCCCCTCAAATGTTTATCAGAGGGGGGGGGGGGTCTGGGTGGGTGGATTGGTCTTGGGTGGGTGGGTGCCTCAAAACCTCAAAAACCCCCAGCCCCTTATAAACGTACACTGGTGTGGTTGTGCCTCCTGCTTCTTCCGCTTCGTATGCCTCCTCTTTCTTCCGCTTCGTGTCCTTTACAACAGCCACAGAAGGCGGCTGCTGCTGGTAAACCCAAAGCAGGAACCGAACAGAAGTCCGGCAAGGCAAAGGAATACACAAAAGAAGACAGGCAGTTGCTGGACAGCGTGCAACTGGGCAAGGCGCATCAGGCACTGAAGCTGATTGCTGCGGGCAGTGATGTGAATGTCAGGTGGGTGTTTTACGTGTTTGTGGATGCGGCACTAGATCATGCACTTCGCCGTCCGATCCCGCACTGCTTGCGCACGAGCCTTGGAAGCTGTCAAGGGGCTGGTTCATGTGCGAGTCGTCATTTGAATGCTCTTCTGCCCCCCCCCCCCCCCTTCCCTTTAAACGAAATGGGAACCTGAGATGTCAGGCAGCGGCATTGCGGTTGACCGACTCTTGCTCAGACGCCGACGGCAGTAAGGGCAGTCCTGGCTACTGCGGACATTTTTCCCAGGGACAGCGACGGGGGATCTGCGCTGATTTGGGCTGCGTACAACGGCATGGAGGACGTCTGTTTGAAGCTCATTGACGCCAAGGCGGACGTCAATGTTAACAACCAACAGACCGCACTGATCCGTGCGGCGTTCAATGGCATGGAACAGGTCCATTGTGTGGGCCCGGTCCCGGTCCCGGTCCCGGTCCCGGCCCCAGCACGCCTGCCCCACCCATGCCCCAGTCTAAGCCCCAGGCCCGAGGCACGACCTGCTGGACCCGAGGGAGCGTGGTTTCGGTGGACTAGAGGTCAACACAAAGTAAGTGTTGTTTTTAATAAAATTTCAAGATAAATATTTAGAATTTTTCCTTCTGCTAAAAAGATAAGAATGCGAGGGGGGGCGGGGTCTGGGATGTCGAGGCTTCTACTCTTGTGTCTGGAGGGGCTCACGCGGACTCGTTGACATATCTATACGCACGGGGTCAGCGACGGCGCCCCCTAAAGCGAAAGGGTGCCGGGGAAGGACCGCATCGGACCTTACATAACCTGAAACCGTTTTCCTTTGCTTCTGCAGTGTATTCGTGTAGGTCCCGCCAACTTTCTTTCTGTGGGGGGTTGGTGGTGGGCATTTGTCCGGTTTCACGCCTGCAAAATGCGAGTATTTGCACCGGCCGGACAGTGCGTATCCTCTCAATTGTCATCAGCCACCCATTTCATGTACTGATCAATGCAGTCTCCATTGCCGAGCGGCCCTGTTCTGCGGCCCCGCTGTTCGTACAGGTCTGCCAGAAGCTGATCGAACGCAAAGCAGACCTTAGTGCCGTTGACAATTATGGCAAAACTGCGTTGATGGTCGCGGCCGAATGCAACCAGAAAGGCACTTGTGAGCTATTGATGAAGGTAGTGCCTTGCGTCAGTTGTGGCGGGTCGCCAATTTGGGCTTCCGACCGCTCGGCGTTCACAGCCCGAGCCCAGAGCTGCGGTCGTGGGGCCCCGGATGTGGTCCGAGCACTTGGGCTCAATGTTGCTCGAAAAACCGAAGGCGCAAGAGGTTGGGTCCGTGCCGCCGCTCGAGGACTTCTTGGCACCCGTCAACCCCCGCCCCTACGACTCTGGACACCCCATAACACCCGCGCGCACAACTCGTGGCGCTTGTCAACACCGGCCGAACAAGCCGTTGCCCCCGTGTGAAAACCAGCCCAAACGGCACTTGACACGGCACCACGTCCCACACAATTCGTACCCCACGTGTGTCTGCCTCAGGCCGGGGCCACCGTCAATGCGCTCTGCAAAAGTGGGGACTCCGCGCTGATGTGTGCGGCCGCTCAAGGCCATGACGCGGTCTGTATGAGTCTTCTGCACGGCAAAGCGGACGCCACCGTGGCCACCAAAACGACTACAGGTCAGCCTTCTCTCGCTGCCGGCTCTCGCCCCATTTGACATGGGCTCAGCTTCGAGGGAAGTGGAGAATGATCACGAAAGCCCCTTCCCCTTGGGGTACCCTTGAGGGGTCGTGGGAGGTCCAACTGTGGTACAAAGTATCTGCTGCCGGGTATCTTCGCTGGCCTGTGGCTCCCTTTGCTTGTGGCCTGTCCCTCTGCCCCATGAGGGGCCGGACCACCCCCGTGGGGCACCCGGCCTCGTCACCTGCCGACTGCTGCTGTCGCATTGGAAAGCTTTTTCGCTCGAATTTTCCCGTTTTGAACACTAATTAACAACTTCGGTCATTTTGGCGCTGGATTTTGTTGCTCTCGCCGGGCCAAGGGAAAGAATAGTTGTGGTTGTTAGAAGCCCCTGTCAGGAAGATGATCCTGCAGATGCACACACCAGCGCAGCCCAAGTCAGTGGTGGGGTCGGCAAACCCCGCATGGACTCGGAGCGTGCATCTGGATGCACCTGGTCAACGGCACGGGCAGCAGCCCGTCTCTGGGACAGCCGACCCCGGAGTAGTCAAACAGGACAAGTCATCCAGGGGCTTCCTTGACACAACCCAAACATGTTCGGACCCACAGAGGGTCGGAATGTACAATGGCGAGAGGCCCGTAGGCAAGCAAACCAACACCATGGCCTCGTGCCAACCCCCCCCCCCTCCTGCCCCAAATAGTGTGGTTAGGTGAAGACCTTGAGCCTACGTTGAGGGTTGGCGCTCCAGCCAGTTTTTGGCGCCGAAGGCCCGAAGGGATTTTTTGCAAACACTTTTGACTCTCGGAGAAGTCAGTTATGACGCCTCTTTTGAGCCGGAGGTGGTGCAGCCGGGGCCACCGGCTACTCCCACCCCCCCGCCCCCGCCCTCTGGGCCCCCTGGGCCCCAGGGAGTGCAATAGGGTTTGGTAGAGACCTTCTGAGACCGTGTGCACCTTGAAGCGGGTCACGGTGCGTTTGCGGGGGGGTTCGATGCCTTCCTCCGCCCCTTCCCCCAAGTGGACAGTCCAGCCTTTTCACCCGCGGGACAAGACTGACTGGACACCGGGTGCAACGCACCGCCCAGCGCACATGCGGATCGTTGATTCCTTTGCACTCGCTTGGAATTGCGGAATTGTGTGTTTTGATCGGGTGTCGCATCTACAGTGCGCACATGCGTGGAAAGGCCAGTGATTCCCATAAAGGGTGCCGCTGTGGGGCCGACCAGACCAGCGTCCAGCGGCGGGCAGGCCTCGGGCAGTTGGATTGTGAAGTGCACGCACAATTGCACTGCGCGAGCGTCACCAGAATCCGAGCGACGACGGGCTCATGAGCATCAATGAAAAACGTTCTTTCAACATTTTCGACAACATTTCATCGGCCCGATCTTCGGCCGGATTTTGTATGGGATGGTTCAGACCTTGACAACACCAACAACCAAATCTCTCTAAATCCAATCCCCATAAAAAGCATATGAAACCCTTGCCGAAACCATACAATCTCCGCGTATTCCGCTTATCATCTCTTTATCGTCTCCACAGCGTGTCTGCATCATCTCTATCCCATGACCACACTATCTCCATAACGTGTCTGCATCATGTCCGCGTTAACTTCACATCACCTCCACATCACCTCCGCATCACCGCCATATCATCTGCTCGAATGTTCACATCAACTCCATAACAAAAATCTTCTGGAATCCAAGATGCCTTTTGGCGCGATAATTGTTTGCCGTAATCGGTTTGCTGTGAAGTGTCTGGACCTCGATGACCGCAGGTGCGTATTATTTAGTTTTCTGTGCGCCAAGTACACTGCTTTCCACAGCATTGATCACCGCAGCAGAAAACTGCAATGCCGATGTGTGTATGGAGCTGATTTCGAGGAAAGCCAACGTCCAGGTGAAGGCCACTGATGGGAACACAGCGTTGATGTGGGCCTGTCACCGGAGGCAGTTGGATGTAGTGGACGCTTTGATTGGTGCAGGTCTCGCTGTTCTTGGACCATAGCACAGCCCCAGCACGAGCACTGCCACATCTGCACCCGCACGCACCCCTCTACTATTTTGAGTGGTAGGGCATACACGGCAGACAGTCTGTGCGGACAGTGTTTGACGACGGGAATGGATTGGTGATGGTAATGGTGGTTGTGGTGCTGTGGTGGCAGCATAGGAAACAGGCTCGGAGTCAGGGCTCCTTGTAACAACTCAGCCCCCCCTCCCCCCCCGATCCCCCCTGTTAAGTGATCGGGCCAAATTTTTCTCCCGGCCTCAGGCCAATTCAAACTTTCTCGAGCACCTTTAGCGCCAGTTAGTTTCGGACGAAACATTTCTTCGGCGCCTGTAAGAACTCAGCACCACTGGGGTGGGGGTGGGGGCTGCCCCCCCCCCCCCCCCCCTCCGAGAACTACCCCCTCCCACCCGCCTTATACATCAGACATAAGGCATGCCCTGCTGGACTGGCTCAGAAGGACAAGAGATCAACAAAAGGTTGTGCACCTGCACTTACTTCTGCTTTTGTTTGCTTCGGCGACACTTTTGTGTTTATCCTGCCATTTTTTTGGCTGCGGTGGTTGAGGTAGATCATGTTTTCAAGATGACCCCCCCCCCCCCCCAGTCGTTGACTGTTTTAAACAGGGTAAGTCTACCAAAGGCTTCACCTTCGCTTAGCTCACCTTAATTGGGTATCCCCCCCCCCCCCGGAGGGGCGCTGAGCTGCAGACTGTAATCCAATTCCCCCGCCCTTCCATTTACTCACATTCACTCAGTCTTTATGGCAAACCCCCCCCCCCTCCAATCCAGTAGCTCGCAAGTTTACCAAAGTTTCCAGTTACACCTACACCTTCTCTTAGCTCACCTTAATTAGGCTATACTTCCCTCCCTCCAACCCCAACAGCCGCATATTTGAGATTCCTCTGATGACGATGCGTGTCATTGCGACCGTTTAGAGTGGACGAAAGTTGAGCCAGTGATGGAAATGTAAGGCTTTACGGGAGAACAAGCACCTGGAGGATGTCGGTTGGGTGCAGCAAAATGATTTTGTAAAGGGAAGGCATTTTCTCGTGCCTACAGCCACAGATTCGGGTCTGACTACACGAACACGTGTGGCCTGTTGGAGGGAGGGGGGTATAGCCTCATTCGGATGGATATTACTCACCCGCCCATGTGTGAAGCGTTCCCCACAAAGGTCGACCAAGTGTGTGACACCGCAAGTATTCAACGGCCCTTTTTTCGTGGCTCTTGTGGTTGACCACCTCCTGGGTGCTGTGAGTGACCCCAACGACCCCATATCGCACCGCGGGGGAGAGGACATGGGCAGAAGACTGGCGATGTGTGGAAGAAAACAAATGAGCCGTTGTTGCGGCATTGCAAAGTCTGACCGACATCTGCAATGATCAGCGCCATCAAATCTTTTCAGGCGCTGATGTCAATGTGTGTGATCGTCATGGCAAGTCTCCGCTGCTTCGGGAAACATGCAGGGGACATGTGCAGGTACGACTTATTGTTGCCCTGCCGCATGAGCCGTGTCAACCGGTGCACGCCTGCGTCAACCGGCCATGCTGCCCCTCTTTTTTTTTCTGCCCCACTTGCCTTTCTCACTCACTCTGTCTGCTGCCGCTTGTTCTCTCGCGGAGTGTGTATTGGTGTGTGTTTCTGTTTGTGTGGGTTGCCGTCTCCCTAAGTGCGTCTCTCTCTCTCTCTCTCTCTCTCTCTCTCTCTCTCTCTCTCTCTCTCTCTCTCTCTCTCTCTCTCTCCCTCCCTCTCTCTTTCTCCCTTCCTCCCTAGCCCCCTCTTTCCTTCCTCCAATGCATGCTTGCATTGGACGCTCACATGCAACACACAACATGTAGATTCAGTTTGCCTGACATTGAGTGAGTTCACGCCATTTTGGGTGTTCTTGGGACCGCTCGCGCACGCATGTAGGCATGCGCGCGCGCACACACACACACACACACACACACACACAGACACACACACACGCACATGCATGCACGCATGCACGCACGCACGCACGCACGCACGCACGCACGCACGCACGCACGCACGCACGCACGCACACACACACACACACACACACACACAAAGGATCCCCGGCTCACTCAGCAGGCTAAGCGTAGCTCTTGCAACTGTAAGGTCGTGGGATCGATCCCCAGTTAGGGCATGTCTGGACGCGGGCGGTGGCAACCGTGTGTCAAGGGCATCCTTTCTGGGGAAATCGCCAAATTGAGTAGGCCGTGGAGGCCGCCTCGCTGCCGCGAGCACCACCAGCTGTGAAAACCCCAATACACACACAACACCCGGGGCGACATGGCGATGACAGGCTCGTTGAACTATTACCATGGAGCTGGCCCGGCGGAAGCCACGGAGCTACCACCCCACTTCCAGGGTGGTCCCGGGGCAGCGAGCCAGGTTCTGGCCTAAGTGCATATCGCACTGGTTGAGGGGCAATACAGGGATGCACCCCTGGTCTGCACCGAAGGCCTGCTATAATGGGGAGTGACCCGACCCGAGGACGCCAGTGTGGCCATACAGGTCCAACCGGGAAGCTGGTAAAAACGGTACTACCCACACACAAACACACACACACACACACACTTTCTGGCATTGATTGGAAGGTTTGGTGGTGCGGCGTGTGTATTGGACCCAAAAGGGCAATTTGTTTGTCGTTGCGACAAGGTGGTGCAGATTGCAAATTGCAGAGTTTGTGTGTGTATCACAGACGCCCTCTTCGGTAGTCTGCATGCCAGGGTGATGCGCACAGTTCAGTGGGTCTTTCAAGACTCCTTTCTTTCATTCATTTTTTTTAAAGCCCTTAAGGACCGCCCATTGGTGCCTAGGCTAGGGTTAGGGTCACTGAGCTGGTGGAACCAGTTTTGGTTTTAATAACCCTTTTTAGTGTCTAGGGTGGACCTACTAGGTTTAGCAAGTCGCGAGCAGCAGCAAGCAGCAGCAGCAAGCACACACGAAATGGGCAAAAATCACAACTCTGTTGTGGCACTTCAGATTCAGCCCAAATTTTGATGGATGGTACCTATGGGTGTGAAGGACAACCACACAAAATATGGGCAAGAAACTCAACGGTGGCTGCGAACAACGCGTGTCACAAGTGGCAGACCTAGGTTTCAAAATCTTTCAAAAATCGCCAAAAATGCCCTTTGTGGGGCAGTTTGGTTGCCTAGGATGTCCATGGAGGGGTCCATTAGCATTGGACCCAGCCTAGATGATGAATAAACACCTTTGACCACCGTCTAGTGTGTTTTGCAACCATTTACAGGCCTCAACGACCTCTCTGTGGGCCCAAAACGCCGCAAAATTAGCCTTGAAAAGCACCTTTTTGCATTTTTTTTTCAAGTGCCACCAACTTGTGTTTCAACGACCTCTTTGTGTGCCCAAAATACGCAAAAAAAGGTTAGCCTTGAAAAGCACCCTTTTTGCATACTTTTTCAAGTTTCACAAGCTTGTGCTGTGTTCGATGGCGATAGATTGCGTTTGTGGTGAAGGGGATCACTTGCACCATATTTCCATGCTGTCAACACCCTTCAATGCCAAATTTTTTTGGCACCACCAATGTGCACAGTGCACCTGCTAGGGTAGGGTCACATGGGTCACCTATGGTTTCAAAAGTGGTCAAAAACGATGAACCAGTTGGGGGTTTAAGGCTATTTTGAGCCATGTTGGACCCACATGAGCCCATGCAAGCTCCAAAAACGCCTCCAAATGGGCAATTTTGGGATCGACAGTGCAGTACAAGGGGGTCCGTGGGGAATGCGGTTGGAGGTGTCATAGGTGAGGGGTGCAAGAGGAGTGCTATGGGGCATGTGTCTTGAGCGAGCGGGCCATTTGGGACCCATATGAGAGCATTAAAGCTCCAAAAAAGCCTTGAAATGGGCAACTTTGGGAATGAACGTGTAGACAAGGGGGTTCCACCGGGAATGTGTGTGTGTGGGGGGGGGGGGGTGATTGGTGCGAGAGGAGTGCTTGGGGGCATGTCTTTCAAGCAGGCGAAGCGAGCGAGGAAGGGTTTCAATGGCAATGTACGGGGGGAGGTGGCGGGAATTGTCCATGGTGTCCCTCAACATGCATCCTTATTCAGCCCCGTGGCTGATATTCCCTCACGCACTAGGTGGGTCTCAATATTAGTCTTGATAGCCCCATTTTTGGGCCATTTTTGACACATTTTCAAACCTAGGCAACACCCGCTCTCGGCCGCCACCGTTGTTTTTCTTGCTCAAACTTTGTGTGATTGTGCTGCACCGACAGGTATCATCTACTAAACTTTTGGCCGAATTGGAACCACCACAACAGAGTTCTGCTTTTTGCCCATTTTGTGCGTGATTGCTGCTTCTTGCTGCTTGCTGCCAAACCTGGTAGGTCCACCTTGGACACGAAAGAGGGTTATAAACCAAGACTGGTTCCACCAGCTCGGTGACCCAATCCCTAATCAAGACATGCGCCTAGGATCGAGTATATCAATGGCGCCAAACAAGAAACCCATTCCTCACATTTGGAGTGGACACTTGCAATAACGGGTTATACAACTGTAACTCCGGTGGCACCAAATGATTTTCCATTACCACCCACACCCATTTCCTCCTTTGACCTTGTGTTAAGCGGTCCTCGTTGCCATGGTTTTCTTTGCTACAACCACAACACTTCTTTTCATGTGTTTCTTTTGTTGATTTGTGCTTCATGTGTGTCCGTGTAATTTGCTACCACCTCCAATGAGCACCGTCTCTGCCACAGCAATGTGGGGACACACCTGCTCCATTGGAAAGTGTCTCCTCCGTATACAACCTCTAACTTCACAATAATCATAATCAACTTTTTGTCCGGGCCATGCACGTGTGCTTTTTCTTGCCAGAGAACAAAAAATGCGACGAGCTGGCAAGATGCAATAGCAGTTTTTTTGTGCGACAGGATTTCAATGGCACGCAACAAACGTGTTAAGGGGTTGGCAAGCGGGCCTTCCCTTGCTAGACAACAAGGAACGTGACAAGTTGGAAGTGTGCAAAAGCAACCTTTTTATGCAAGAAGTTGGCAAGTGGGCTTGCCCTTGCCATGGAACAAGAGTAGCAGAAGCATATAATGTGTGGTGCTGTGGATTGCATATTTGTTGAAGAACAAACCCCTTTGGCAATGGACGTGGGCAGCTTCAGGCACCCCGTTTTTCTTGTGGTGAGGGCTTGGAATGCAGGGACCTGCTCTTGCATGTTAGCCCCCTAAGGGACCGTGTCCTTGCCACCAACATATGGAGTTCCACTTGCAACTGCAATGGTGTTTCAGTTGCAGATGACGATGAGCAGGACAATCCCTTCCTCCCAACTAGGACCCACCTCGGGTGATTAGGGTGAAGTTTAGGGGACCTCGCTTCAGTTTGGGTGTAATGGAACACTCTTTGTTTTTGTTAAGGACCGCGTTGTCGCAGTTCCACCCACGATCCCACCCTCCCTCCCTCCCCCTCTCTGCCTCTCTCTCTGCCGGTGCCCCCCACCCCCCACCCCGCTCCGTGTGTGTGTGTGTGTGTGTGTTTGTGTGGGTGGGTGGGTGTCTCTGTCTGCATTGGGCGCATTACCATGTGACAATCTGTGAACTGTTCATCGTCTGAAGGTCTGTTCGAAGTTGCTGAAGGCCAAAGCTGACCCGAACGCCTGCGACAAGAACCGGAGGGACGTGCTCATGTGGAGTGCAAACCGCGGCGGAATGGAAACATTCATCAAGGAGCTGATCGATGCCGGTGTAAATGTCAATGCAAAGGACAACTCAGGCACGCCCTCTGCTTCGCGACGGGGCATGCTTCCCATTTTGTGTGCGTGGGGCAGCTTGCGGTTTTTTAACATTCTGCCTTGGTTGCGCTCATCAGTGTCTTTTCTTGTCCTGCCCCGGGTCCAGGGCATGTTTGCGGCATGCGGGCATGGGTTCACAGGTTTCACCGCTTTGAAAGGAGCCGTTGTAGGAGGGCGGCAGGAATATGTGAATTTGCTGCTGGATCACGGTATGTCCTGGCCTTCACCGAACGGAGCGGCTGGGGACAGGTCATTAGAGTGTGTACCTTCGTGCCCATGTGCACTCGTCAGCATGAGTGGCGGGCCATCCGATATTTGGTTTTGTTGCTTTTCAGTAGAGCAATTCCGCTTGGGTGCCTTTGCTGAATGATATGCAACGGATTTCCGTTCACACGGCCTGCGCCTCTCGGCTTCTGGCTTGGGTTGTATCTACCTGGACACATGTAGTATCTACCGGACCGGCCATTGGCTGATACGAATGTAGGGGTTAGGGGGCTCAGGGAGGGAGGCCAAACACCCTGAAAGCCTTGGATTGCGTGCATTAATTGCTGTAAAGTTGTTGTAACCGTGGTGTAAATAAGTGTAGATTCTGTGTGTGTGTGTGTGTGTGTGTGTGTGTGTGTGTGTGTATTGTTCCTGATGTCTAGTTGCACGCTGAAACACACAATCAAGGCAGCCCACAATGTTTTTACAAGCACTCATCATGACTACCATGCCACTATCAAATGTGTCCAATACATGGTACAGCAAATGCCGGGCCTCAAGGGAGCCTGAGCGAAAAGAGTAGCTCTTGGCTACTCTTGCAAAACGCTGTCTGGTAAACACAGCATATGCTCCTGGCATAATATTGCACGCTGTATGCCTCCCAGCATATTGTTGCACGCCGTGCCCACGGTATGCCAAAGGCTGACTACTTCGAAACATTGCAATCATTCTCCGTTTCCCACCAGTTGATGCCCAAAGGGTGATGTTGCCAGTTTTCACTTTTACCTTTCTTTCCCTTGGCGGTCGTGCCCATGATATGAGCATACCTCATAGGCCTGTGTGTGCGTAGTCGCGTGGTTTCACATGACACGTTCATGGGTTGGCAGGCGGGCCAAGGCGCTCTCCTAGTGAGGTCCAATCCCGGCGTATCCAAGTCCTTCCCTGTGCCTATGACTCGAACACCAGCATTCTTCTCGTGCGGGTGTGGTATGTCAGCCCCCAGAGGCTCGGTCTGACCAGGGAGCGGTGCCGCCGGCAGCGGTGTCCACAGGCATTTAAATGTAGATTGGGCAAGCCTTTTGATCTTACGACTGACATAGGACAGCATTTGTGTATTGATGTGGCCTCCTGCTCGCACTTCAGCCGCAGTGGCATCTCGCTGTGTTTGTGCCATATCGCGTCTCATGTGTTGATGGGCATTGTGTTCGTGCAGATTATTAGTCGGTGCCATTTGCAATTCGAAGGTGAGGCCATGAGAGGGCTACGCATGGAGTGCCTGTCAGAGGAAGGGGAGGAAGCGATTGGCATGTTTCCACATTTCCCCCATTTTTTGGAGGCTGAGGGTTGATGTTTGACTTGGGTTACATGTCCCTGCCTCTGCCACGCCGATTGAGCGTGTTTGTCATGCATAATAACAGCAATAAGTCACCACGCTGCGCAGCTGGCCTGGCCACGTTGCGAGCTACCGCAATTCTTGAATTTCCATTGCACTGCGCCCTCACATATGTGTTCAGGGGCAGACCCAAATCTGCAGGACGGAGAGGGCAAGACAGTACTCGCCAGTGCTGTGGAGAATCAGCAGCTAGAAATCGTCGAGATGCTGCTAAATAAGGGTGTGGATATCGACTCGCAGGACAAAAAAGGACGCAATGTGTTGCTCACGGCCGCTGCAATGGGCTGCGAGGACGTTTGCTTGAAGCTGATGAAATCAGGAGTCGACATGCAGGTGATTGATAATGACGGTATTCTCTGCTCATTCTTGAGTTCGGACTTTCCAAAATGTTGCTTACGCCTGCTCACACTTGCATTTGTGAACGCTGTGGAAGATGGGGTGTGCGTGCATGGTCGGGTGTGTTTCACTCTCTGATACCGAACAGATACGAAGGTTGCCAAAATATTTAATTCGTGGCATGATTCCGGTCAAACTTTGCACAAACGCAGAAAAAAGTCAATGCAAAAAAAATAAATTAAACTTCCACCCACAACCCACAAAAACGGCTGAAATTTCGCATAATCAGACAATTCATTAGCTAATTACGATTATGACTAGGGGTGTCTCATCAGGTTGCATTCTGCCTGATCACTGTTTGTGGCACTCTTTGCTTCCTGTGTCATATTGTGTGTGATAGACAGTAACAGGATCCATTCAGTGCTCACCAAGAATGAAAAACATCCATCCAGAGGGCGCCAAGGTGAAGGCACCTCACAAAAAAGCTTCACACAAAAATTTGTTTTCGCAAAAAATAACTGAATAATTACACAACATTTGTGGCCACATGTGATGGTGTGGTCACGCAAAACGGGACAGTCGCGGGAAAAAAACCGCAAAATTTTTTTTTCCATCTCTGAGGGGCAAAAACAAAATTTTGCTGAATATTGTTTGTTTTTCAGCTTCTCAAAAAATTCGTATCTCTGACCGGTATCTCTGATCCATCCCCTGCAGGCTTTTTCCAGATAGCGGCGATGCCACGGGGTTACAGAAGTGCTCAGATGTTCCATTGGTACAACAGAGGCGCTCATTGAGGGGCCTCTGGTCCTGGGTGATTTGGGGGCGATTGACCGCTGGTTTCCGCTTCTGGAGCGTCTTTTGTTTGGGCCGCGAACGATGTAACATTTGGGGGCTGATGGGCCTTGAAGGCAGTAGAGGGGTCATTGTTGGAAAGGGGCGTGCAATTGTTCAGCCTGTCCAGTCAACAAGTGGGTGCACCAGGTCCAGTCAACAAGTGCACCAGGATCAGTAGAGAAGCCATGTTTCTTTTGTGGCCAGCTTGTCACGCGTTCCCACTCAGGGGGTCATCACGGACTGCACGTGGCTGGGGCGGCTCTGATGAGGATACAGTTTGGTCTGTTGGCAATGACTACTGTTTCACTCGCACAGGGAACTCTCTGCTGCACTTTGCAACGCTGCACCGATTGGATGGGTTGTGTTTGAGGATGCTGGAGATGAAACTCGATGTGAATGCTGTGGGTATGGCTCTCTTTTTGGTTCCCGCGCCTGTTCTTTTTGATTTGTGGTCTGTCAACGAGTGTGACAAAACGTGGCCTGACTGAATGCAAGCGGGCATGGCGAGAGATATCATGTGGGCATGGGTGCTGAGAGCAAAAGTTGTACTCAAACCTGGGTCGGTGGTCTGTGCCCCTGCAACCTCGTTATGCAGGCAGCCACTCCAGATGCATATGATGTTCACTGGTCACACCGACCAAAGCGGGCCCGGTGCACGCAGCATGAAGGTATTGGTGGCAAGGATGGAACGCTTTGACATGTCCTGAACCAGCAGCCCACAAAGCCACACCAATACACTGGCAAGAACTCCTGCACAGGCGACAAAAGCAGGACAAAGGGGCATGTGCACTGATAGAGCATAGGCAGGCGCACTTACGGTTTTGGGGTGTAGCACATTCCGACTCCTCCTGTTGGAGGGCTTGCACACCCGTCCAAGGGCTCATTTCGGTGGCTTTGGGCCTCCCGGAGCATCTGAGCCCTTGTGCCCCCCATCCGGGGGCTTGTGTCTTGTCTCCGAGGGCTTGCACTTCTCTTCGGAGGGCTGTGCTTTCCGTAAGTGGGCTTGTGCCTCTCCTCCGCGGGGGAGGGAGGGAGGGAGGGAGGGAGGGACAGAGGAGGAGGAGGAGGAGTGCCTGTGGGGACCCATGTACGGAGGGTCGCCACAACGTCCCCTGGGGGCCACATGACGGAGGCACTGCCAGGAGAAGTCCTCCGTCTTACCTCCGCCAGAGCAAGACAAGTCGTTGTCGTGCATACCTGAGAATGCCCCTCCGGTCAGGCACCGTTCAGGCCGTACCGGTCCAGACGCAGCTTATCCAGGGTCAGCCGAAGGCGACGGGTCTCCCCGGGGGCTTAACCCCCGACGTGCGCTGGCTCCCGGGCTAAAGAGAATGCGGCCCGGTACGTCTATGCGCACGGCGGGCCGAGTACCACCGGCGGCACGAGTACGGTCACCCTACACGATCGCGCGCACCGCCGGTGGCCTGGGTACCCCCAGGTTTTGTGGGTGTGGGACGTGTGCCACAGCTACAGCACCACAGTGGTGTATCACTGTGGAAGTCTTTGAGCCACTGAGTTGGCGCCACATTGGCGCACGGTTGTCTGGGCGGCGCCACGGTGGCGTTATGCCCTGGGGGTCGTGCCACGACGGCGCACGCGTACGTGGGCGGCACCATGGTGGTGCTCCGCCATTGAGCTTGCGCCACGTCGGCGCACGGTTGTCCGGGCGGCGCCACGCTGGCGCTCTGCCTTGGAGGTTGCGCCACGATGGCGCACGTGTTCGTTGGCGGCACCACGGCGGTGCGCTGCCACTGAGCTGGCGCCACGTCGGCGTCTGGTGGTTGGGCGAGGCGGCGAGTACCGCCGATGACACGTGAGGCGGTGAGCACCGCCAATGACACTTCACCTGTGCACGAGGTGTCACGGAGCGCCAGGTGCAGACCCCACCATGGCGCCTCAAATATTGGCCTGGAGGAAACACCATGGCAAGGCTGGCGCACGGGTGTCTGGGCGGCGCCACGGTGGTGTTCCGCCCTCGCACTTGTGCCACGATGGCGCACGCGTACGTCGGCGGCACCACAGTGGTGCTCCGCCATTGAGCTTGCGCAACATTGGCGCATGGTTGTCCGTGCAGCGCCACGGTGGCGCTCTGCCCTGGAGGTCACGCTACGACGGCGCACGTGTACGTTGGCGGCACCACGGTGGTGCTCTGCCACTGAAATGGCGCCACGTCGGCGCACGGCTGTTTGAGCGGCGCCACGGTGGTGTTTTGCCCTGGAGGTCGCGCCACGATGGCGCACTCCTTCGCTGGCGGCGCCACGGCGGTGCGCTGCCACTGAGCCGGCGCCACGTCGGCGCTCGGCGGTCTGGGGAGGATCACGTAGTGGCGCCTGCCCCCCACAGGACTGCAGTGGCCCAAGGAGGAGTCCTGGACGGGTCGCGGGCGGGGTGGGCCCGGCCTGACACAGGGCAGACGCACGAGGCTGTCACGGGCCGGTGCCTGGCAGTGCGTGTGGGCAAACCGTCCCACGGCTACCATCCTGAGGGTTTTTAGACTGGTGCCAGGTCACCAGGAGGGTGGGTGGTAGGCAGATGAGTGAGTGGATTGGTGAGTGATCGGTTGAGGGAGGGTGTGGATGAGAGGGTGGTTGGGTGGGTGGGCGAATGAGTGAGTGAGCGAGCGAGCGATTAAGTGAAAATGCGGTTGTCGCAGTCGGGGGATCATTGCCAGCCTAAGTTCGCCGACTGCCTGCGAGGAACCAACTCACACAACAGCATGCCATGCACCTGTAATCCTGTGGCCGCACACAACTGTCTATGTCACACTGGCAGCCAGGGCCTTTGGGCAGATTTCATGTGTTTCCCTAACAGGAGAATCACGGCAAACTATGGAAATGGGCAGCCACTGAAATTCACGGGAAATCATGGAAATTGCGGGATCAGAATTTCATATTCTCTATAAAACAGGCGATTACTGTTGGCCGTTGTGCCTTTCATTTGTGCATTTCTAGTGTATGCCATTTTTTTGTGAGGCTTGTTCTGTGCCTCTTTTCAATTGTCGTATTGAATCTTCCAGTGCTCCTGCACAGAAAAAGACGAAGCATTGGAACGGGGATGGCCATTACTGCTCACGCGAGAGCATTGCACTTTCCGGGTATCATGGAATGTTGGGGTCATGAGGTGTGGTGTCATCAGCAGTCGGGGGGTGCTTCAGCAAATGGAAGTAGTGGATCTGCAGATGAGCGGCGCAAGCACTCCGGCACAAGGTGCAAGTCCTCCGACGGGCCTAACAAGCCCTCAGCCAGTAAGGACAAGCTCAGGGCCACTCTCTATTGTCCAGGCGTGAGGTGCACCGCAAGGTACTCCCTCCCACCAACGCCCCTTCCCTCCCTGTGCCCCCGCCTCCTTCCCTCGGAAGGGGCTGTGATGACTCTTTTTTCTCGCAGATGCATACGGTAATAGCCCATTGCTGATGGCATCGAGACAGCAAATGAATGATTTCAGTGCAAAGCTGATCGCTGCAGGTGTCCCTTTTTCAGCACGTCAGACTTGCTCGTCTCTTTGTATGTGGCCCCTCGTTTTCGACTGCAGTCTTACCCTTGGGCCAACCGCAGGCGTAAAAAAGGGAACCCAATCTCTGTATTGTGAAGCAATACTTGCAGGGGCCCAGTGGCTGAAACCAGTGCCCCAGCGCCGCCAGACAGCCCCGCCATCTACGGTTGTTATCACGCACAAACCACGCCACCAAGTTGTGTGTTCCACTTTGACCCGCATGTGGACAGGGGCGGATATTTCTGAGTACTTGCAGTTGAATATGTCCTGCGTTTGAAACCGGTTGCTCTGAGATTTTTGGATTTGGTCGCATTTGTTTCCTTCTGGCTTTCTGAGTATTGCGCGAAACGGGATTCCCGGTGCTTCTCACAAAATGGCAAAGGTGGTTGAGGGCGAGGGTTGTGAAAATGTATCGGACGGATTCTTCATGGTTCATGAGGATTGTTGAGAGTTGCGGGGGGATTTATTCAGCCTTGAAGCGGGCACTTTGGGTATTATTTTGCTGGCCAACGTGGGCCAGGGTCCGGCTTATGGTTCTTTTAAATGTGCCATGCCACGCCATGCCACGCCATACCACGCCTACTTGTACAGGTGCTGATGTCAATATACGCGGTAAGAAGGACCGGACACCGCTGCTGATGGCTGCTGGTGATGGGCTCGAGAGCGTGTGTTTGCAGCTGATTGATTATAAAGCGGATGTAAACTGCGAAGATCAGTATGATATAGGAAAGGATTGTGGTCAGAATTGCATGGGCCAGTGTAATTGGGTCAGGATATTGCAGTGCTCTATGGGACAGTGTGTCCGCGGGGGAGGGGGGCCAGGGCGACACACGTGGACGCGGTTGGCCGCATGGGGCCATGTCCGTGGGGGCGCTTCATAGAAAAGGGGGGGGGGAGGGTTTTAGGGAGATTGGTGCTCGGGCACACAGGTGCGCTTGTACCACCTGCGAGCAGCACCTCAAGGAGGTTGCAAGAATTCGTCATGAGGGGGCACGCAGGCTGCTACTGGTCACTATGCTTGCTCGGATTGAGGAGCTGCATGTGTGTGGGAGGGGGGGGGGGGCAGGGGAATGACAACTGTGGATGGGGGCCTGGCAGTGTGGTGCGCGCACTGTGCACGCGCCATATCAGGGTACTGGCACAAGATGTGGGATTGTCACTGTGCTGCTCGGAGGCAACGACCATTCGATGGCTAACGCAGGGGCCAGTGGGAGGCACACAGTTTGCGTGGTACTGTCAACTGCGCTCCGGTCGTGTATATTGGTGTGATTGTGATGCCACAATGGTACGTGTATGGTGTGTACTGGACCCAAGACCGAGTCCCCAACAAGAGGGGTCCCCTGGTTGCACCTCGTGACCATGTGGACCGGTGTGCTGTCAGTAAGGGGAGGGGGGTAACAACAAGACCCGCCTTCAAGAATGGTTGATGCCAATGCTTCATCATCCACCCTCCGGACCATTATGGATTCGCAGGTACCGCCGCTGAGCTGCAGCAACCAATACCCAATGGTTGGTGGATCGAAGACTCGTCAACGTCATTTTTTGTGCATGTTTTTAGGTCAATTTTGTGCGGTCTTTGTACTCATACGCATCACGAACACGAGCTGCGGTAGCTCAAAGAAACGAAATCTGGTGGAGTGGAGTGTAGGAGCCTGGACAAATATTCAAACGTGCCTGTCCTTGCTACTGAGCTGTTCGTGTATCTTGCAGGAAATTGCCGGATGCACTGGTACGAGGTAGCAGGGGACGTGAGACAGTACGCGGGCGTCACAGGGAGCATCAGGGGGCTCACAGCTGCGCCTATGCTGTCGCTTATGCTGTCGAATCAGCAGGCAGAGGGGATTGCACTCAGGAGCTTGTCAATTTCTGGACAAACGCTTTGGCTCACCAACCATTTTGTAACTGCGAGACGTTGCCCCCCAACCACATGCCCCTAATTGGGTGCGAATCCGACACCTTTTGGAACATCTCCACCACAAAAGTGGGTTGGGCGACATTACGCGAAAGACCCCAACCGACGAAATTTTGTGTAAAGAAGCACCCGCGCGACCAGCGTTCCATACACTGATGCGGCGCTGCATCTTTCTTGTTTCGCCGGTTTGTGTTTGGTTGGGTTATGTTGATGCGCGTGATTTTGTGATGTGGTTTCATGTGTTGTGTCGTGCTGTGCTGTGTTGGGTTCCATTGCGGTGTCTATTGTGTCCTATTGTGTTGTGTTCCATCGCATTCTGTTGTGTTGTGTTGTGTTGTGTTGTGTTGTGTTGTGTTGTGTTGTGTTGTGCTGTGTTGTGTTGTGTTGTGTTGTGTTGTGTTGTGTTGTGTTGTGTTGTGTTGTGTTGTGTTGTGTTGCGTTGTGTTGTGTTGTGTTGGACTTTGTTGCCAGCGTACAAGTGGCGCTTCGTGGAGGTCACAAGATACAACTCTGAAAACACAAGCACATGCGGAATGCCCCCCCCCCCTGCCCCTCCTAAACAGGCGAACACGTGCGTACACCCGAAAGTACCCACCGGCATACTCCTTCAGCCTTCATGGGGGCCGTGTCCATCTGTGGGCCACATCACGTTGAACTGGCCCCTCTGTTTTGCAGGAACGGGACGACGCCCCTCATTCATGCCGCTGACATGGGGCTGACAGAGGTGTGCAACGCCCTCACGGCGCGCGGCGCCAATGTGGACGCCAAGGAGAAGTACGGCAGAACCGCTTTGACTGCAGCCGCAGACGCCGGCCATTTCGACGTGGCACAGAAGCTTGTCGAGTGCAAGGTATCCCCCTCGCAGCCCGGCCGTTACAAAATATCCGGGTGTGATCCCGGGGTGATCTGGGGGAGGATGATATCAGAAAAAAGGCAAATATCAAAACATCCGGGGGTCATCCGATCAATCCCTCCCTACGAAACTCCGAAAAGTGTGATGAAGGGGGGGGGGGATTGGTAATGATACACCCAGACAGGGCGGTCCTTAAGGAACCAGTTTTTTTTTGTTAAGGACCGCCCTTAAGGACCGCCCTCAGGGACCTTTTTGCACTGGCCCAACGTGGGCCATGTTTGTCCCCCTTTTTAGGGATCCCCGAGAATGCAGGGGTGACGTAGCATTTCCGCCCTCTTTTGGGCCCCTTGAGTTTGGGTTAGGGACTCGCAATCCACGCTTCGTTGCGTGGCCCCTTGAGTTGGGGTTAGGGACTCACAATCCACGCTTTGTTGTGTGGCCCCTTGAGTTGGGGTTAGGGACTCTCAATCCACGCTTTGTTGTGTGGCCCCTTGAGTTGGGGTTAGGGACTCGCAATCCAATCGTGGGTCAAGGTCGCCGCCGAACGCGGGCCCGGGTCTTGAGGCACAAGAAGCTTGCGGTTGTACTTGACGCCGGCACCCGAAGGGGGGCAAAGAGTGAAACGTTGGGTGTTGAGGTGGGGAGTAGCCTCATCAAGGGCAGCCGGGTGAAGTTTCTTCGTGCTCTAATTGAAGATGTGCAAACACGCTTCACTGGATCTCAGTGTGTTGGTAGTGCTATGGTGGAGGATTGGGTTGAGGCAAGCTCATGTTCGTGTGAGAGAGTGTTCAGTTGCGTGGCGGCCACGGACTTTGGCCAGAGCACGGAGCGCATGTGTGAGACGTTGTGGGCGAGGTGCAACGGGGAAGCACCACAGGACTGGGGACCGTTTGAGGTGTCCGATGAGCTTAGCAAGACCCCATTCCGCCCCCGCAAGCGCATGTGGTTGAGGTCGAAGATGGTTCTTTGCTTGGGTTTGCTGTGGTCGAGGATTTGCAACTTTCTTTAGAAGAGGATGTAGAGAGTGAGGTTCCATTGGACATTCAAGATTTGTGGGTTGTCCCCAAGAGGGCAACACGTGACGCCGGTATTGGGGCTGTGTATGGCATTGGGTTGGAGGACGGGGATGAGGATACGGACGTTGAGGACTCGGACCAGCCGGTCGCTAGTAGCTCCTCTTCTCACCTTCCTAACCCTCTTGCCGTGGTCTCTACGTCCTCCAACCCTGCCTTGCAGCTCGTGTTCATGCATGACGTGGATGAGGCAGTGGTGAAGGCAATGTAGAGGGGTTGCATGCATGAGTGGACTCATATTGAGTTCAAGGCCATTTGCAAGAGGCATGATTTGAGTGTGAAAGGGACGAAGGGTGAGCTTATGCAGCGTGTCCAGTCCCACTTCCAGCAGGTGTACCGGTTTTAGAGAGTGTATTCTAGCCGTGCCACTGGCGATGGAACATTCGGGTGGTTGCACGCTATGTCACTGCATTTGATGAAAAAACATTGCTCCCGTTCTTCTTCAATTGTGCAGGGTGTCAGCTAGGGAGTGGATGTTATGTTACTGAACACACGTGGGGGTAGGAACATATGGATGAGTGATTGCACACATGTGCGGCTAGGAAGTCATGTTTGAACAGTTAAGACCCTTAGTTAAGAACCCTTGGGTGAAGACGTGAAGGGCTAGGAACCAATGGTTGAACACATGGAGTGCCGGCAAGCTAGGAACCAATGGTTGAGCACATGGAGTCCACTAGGCGTTTTTGAGAAAACTTGGTAACGGAACACTTTTTTTTCCCCGTTAAGGACCGCCCTGCACCCAGATGCCTCCTCCTACGAAACCACCCCCCAAAAAAATGGGAGGGGAATTGTTGTCCCTTTCAGTACCACATGTGTCATCTCTCAGATTTTGCCGCCAGATTTTCTGGTCAGTTCCTCGCACGATAAGGTTTTGCTTGAATAAACAACATTTGATTGTTGAGATAACCTGTGAAAATGCTTGTTTCAATCCTTGACACCTCCAGTCATGCGTTTGCAATTCGGACCAGCCATAAGGAGATGCCAGGAATGCCTTTGCATGAACATGATGACGGTCCTGCCTGGGTGACTGTGCCGAAAAACGTTTTTTCCCAACAACATCGAGGAGGTCTTGTAGCTGCAGCGTTGGCGCTTTTCAGGTCGCGGGCCCCGCCTTTGCAGCCCATCCCGTTTGTTGAAGATTTTCTGGGACCGACTCTGTTGACAGGGGGGCAGCTGTTATTAGCAGGTGGTACTGCTGCCGCCGCCGACGCCGCTGCTGATGCTGCTGCAGCGGCGGCAGAGGCTGCTGCTGCTGCTGTGGGCTGATTGCACAGCTGCCTCCTCTGAAACAGCGGGCGCATTGCCTTCGTGCTCCAGAGGCCGGGGCGGTCCGGGTAGAGTAAGTGCTCTCAGGATCAGGACGCTCCATCAGGACACTTGCATTCAGGACGTCACTGAGGGACCGCCCGAATTGCCCTCCACCAGCCGTTGGCTACCCTCCAACCGTCGCCACTTACCCTCCAACAGCCGTTGGTCACCGTGCCACCGCCGGACCAGCGTTGACGGATGGCCGCAGTTGTTTTGGTTTCTCGGCAGCGAGGGACCGCGTTGCTGGGGCACAAGCACGGGTCTACATGCATTTCAATTGGGTGTGGGGGCATTCGAGGAACGTGTACGTGGTGTGCTGTGTGCAGAATGCCACCCTTTTCAAGGCATTTGGGAATTGATAGGGGTACAACCGGGCCAATCATGGCCGCTTTGGGGCCCAAAACCACGATTGTTACCAAACCCAAGTGCTACCCATTCATTGTTCCAAGCCGTCCAAAGTAGCCCATTGCGGAAAGAGGGGCATTAGGGGTCATTATCTTTGCCTCCCTGGGCGGCTGTGCCCCATTTTACGGGTCACCGAGGGCAACCACTGGGTCAAAAAGATGCAAGATTACGAAAATGTGTGCTTTCATTGTGTATATACATGGAGCAGAATGCATTGGGCATCTACCACACCCCTCCCGTGCGACAGACAGTCTGATTTTTGCCGATTTTTGATTTTTTTTGGAACTCACCACCTCCAGTTGCGGCCTGTAGAGATTTTGCTTCATACTCTAAGGCATCATCCATCCGAGCCACCAGGGCTCATCCATCTCTGGCTTGCTTGCTGCTTGCTGCTTGCTGCTGCTGCTTCTAGAAACCCCTGGTCCACCGTAGACCATAAAGAGGATTATGATAGGCCCTTACTGGTTCCACCAGCTGATGATGTCACCCTGTCCTGTCACTGATGATGATGCACACTGCCACGGGCTCTGCATCTGTGTCACAGGCGGATGTAAACCTGCTCAATGGTAGAGGGCACAGTGCTCTACTTTGCGCATGTCTGAGAGGAGACGAGGCTCTTGCCACATTGTTAATTGAAAGCAAGGCGGATTTAGACCAGAAAGATGACATGGGCGCCACTCCGCTTGTGAACGCTGCCATTGGAGGTCCGTGTCATGATTTGCCAGCCTGACGGCAAATGAAAAGTGAATTCTGGATCCCGATTTAGTGCATTGCATTTTATTCGCTGAGGCTGGTTTGAGAGGGGAGGGGGTGAGAGGGGATCCCGTTGCGCAGCCACAAGCTTGTGGCACTCACTAGGCCTGTGCCTGAAGGGGGGGGTTGTGCTCCTGCTCCAGAGGCTTGTCCAGTCCGCTGCGGCTGCTCCCAGCCGCCTTTCTGTGGCCGCCAGGATTTGACCCCTAACCACCTTTTCAAGGGGCAGTAGCCTCCCTCCCGTCCAAGTACAGGCTTAGCCCCCACCCAACGAAATGCGGCCGGCAATTACTGGGGGTCCCATCAGTGGGGCAAAGAGACGTAAATTGTTTGGTTATGCTGAATATCTGCGCCAATCTTTGTCAGACATACCATGTGTGCACATCGTCAAGTGCTTGTCAGTGGTAAAAGCAGCACAAAATCTAACGGATGGATGCTGTTATTTCCTGGACATCGTTGGATGGATGCTCTCATTTCCCAGAGCTCTCTGGAGGACGCTGTTGTGTGTGGCATGCAACATGGCACAGAGCTGATTCCCGACGGCGAGCAATTTCTGCGCAGGACGCGACAGTGCAAGCCTTGCTCCAGTTTTCCAGTTGAGCCAGATACAAAGCAACAATGGAGGCACTGTGCTGTTCTACATCTTCATCAAGAGGCCAGCCCTTGGAGCCCCTGTTAGAAAGGGGGAGGGTCTGGAAAAGGGCCTCCAAGCCCCCCCCCCCCCACTTTTGCAATTTCCAAAGGACCGGTGACAGGTCTGATTTGTCATCTGCTGCAATGGAAGAGGTAGTAATTGCTGAAAGGGGGCGACAAGGAAGGAAAGCAGAAGATAATGCATAACAAACGGATTGTGAAGAGACAACGCTAAGGAAAAAAAACGGAGGTGGAGGGAGGGAAGAGAGCGTTGCATGATACAACGATCCTTGGGCAAATGAACAGTGCATAGCCCACAGCAATCATTACCCATCGTCGTTGGCCTTCAGGTGTGCCTTCTGACCTGGTCCTCAGCTGCGCCTATTTGGCACGCCACAGTGCACACTCGGTAGAAAGGAGTATGGGAGGTGCCCCACAACCAACAGTCATTCCAGGCAACTCCTTTTTTCTCTGCCAGAGTGCTTGTGTGGCGTGAAGCATTTATGGTTGCATCTCCTTTGAGTCTTTGCAAGGTGTCCTTTTATCATTGCAGCTGTATCCGACAGCTGTGTTTATAGCACCCTTACGAATGTTTTATCAAATGTCACCGGTGCATGCTTTTGGCCTCGCAGCAGAATTGGCAGGGTGACGGTGGAACATAGGTCACATCAGTTAGTTGCACTGAACCCTTATTCTCAAGACACGGGTTCAAGATACTCACGTGCCTCCACCGTAGACTTTTTGGGAATGGGCAACAAATTCGCCCAAGAAGCGTGCCACAAGGTGTGTGCGCGCACAACCATTGGCCATGTTGCCGTGAGGCGCAATCCCTGAGGGTCACTCTTGCCTCTACGAAGTTACCCTTCGGTGTTGGCAGCAGAACCAAGCGAGGACCAGTGGGTCAGGGATAATTTGCGCGATGACCACCAAGCACACCTCCCCTGGGCTCGATCGAATTCTGAGGACATCCAACCCACATGCAACTCCAGTTACGTCTAATTGTCACCATGCCCCCATGACACGCCCCGACCCTTTGAGTGGGTCGCACTACAGCCCAGCAAGCCTCGGACATCCCCGTGATGTTTAAAAGAGGGCTAGGCAGTTCCCTTTGAGAAATATTTGCTGCTGGCCGGCCAGGTGGCTGTATGTGTGGCGAAATGCACGCAGGCATGCGCTTAAAGGGCTGAGGAGGATGCGTCTGTCCGATCACCCCAACCGCCCAACAACCGCTTTGTAACCGCCAAAACCGCTTCAGCAACTCTTGTGAAACGCCTCCTAGCGGACGCCTGTGGGGGCGGCTGGCACGATTGGGGGCCCCTATGCGTGGCAAGCACAGGTCTGTAGGTCCGCCCTGTGCAACATCTTGTTGATGTTGCAGGTGCGAGCAGCATCTGTCTCAAGCTGCTGGCCAAAGGTGCCGATCCGGACGCAAGGGATGACAACGGCACCATGCCCATTCTGTGCGCGGCCAATTTTGGACTATTGGAGGTCTTGGAGGCTTTGATTGCAAAGAAGGTCACCCTGTGTGCAAGGCGTGGTGAAGGGTTGCCAAGGGTTGTTCAGTTATTGGTGCGTTGATTTGTTGCCAAGAACCAAACATTAACAGCCGCCGCCTACAGAGGAGCGAGGGGGAGGGCGGGTCCGGGCTTCGCATAACCATCGGCCCCGAAGGTGCCGGAAGCCAGTTTAGTCGACCGATCACAAGAATGCCTGTGATGCGTGCATGTCCATCACGTGTTGTTGGTGTGATCGTGCTTGTGTGCTTGCCTTACCCCGGCAGGGGTCATGTGCCCCCCGGACGTGGGACGTGCTGTCCTGCAACGAATGTCAGGTGGAAAGTGCTCCGTGGCGTATCCTGCTGCGAAGGTGGTGAGCGGGGTGAGTCTTGTGGACGTGCAGCATCTTATCCCAGGGTCCGCTCAGGGCAAGTGGAATGTGCAAACCCCCCGCCTCGCCGGCCCCGCAAACCTTCTCTGGCCTCGTAGGCGGACCTCAACGTGGTGGACTCGGACAAGCGCACTCCGTTGATTCTTGCTGCCTTCAATCAAGATGAAGAAGCACTCCGTCACCTGATTGAAGCCCGTGCTGACCTCAATGCTATGGACAACAGCGGGTACTCAGCTTTGGCATACGCTGCAAAATATGAAAGTGCCGGGATGTGTATGAAGCTGATCAACAGTGGTGCTGATGTCAAGGAGGAGAGTTGAGCGCAGCCCCGTGCACTTAAATAAATAACAAGGCGTAAGGATTTATTTTGGTGAATACGATTTCCTGAAAGTGCCGTTTCGTCCCGCGTTCTTTTTTTCCTTGTGAAGTCCCGGTGCGGGTTCTTGCAAAACCTCGCAAGCAAGTGGCAGTGTCGTTTTTGTGAGGCCCGGCGTTCTAATGGGATGGTAGCCCATGGTGGTTTATGGTCCGGCGCCGACACTGAGCTCGCATGTCGGAACATGAGACTGGGATCAGGGCAGGGCGCGACGCCCGATAATCTTCTTCAAACATAATTCCTCATTGCAACTCTCAACTGTAGAGGAAGAAACAGAGTCTTGACCTGCGAGATAAAAGCGCATCAATGAAAAAGAAATTTACGTGCAGATCTATAGGCATTCACGAGGGCAGGGCCCGAACACCGCCGGAGGTCGTGGATTCGACCCCGAAGTTTGGCCGCGAAAGTTGGAACGCACGCGTAGTCCCCAGCAGAAATTCAGTCATGGAACATTAGGGACTCAGTCGTGGGGCCACCCCATCAGTGCACGTAGCGTATATCGGTGATGTTATTCGTTTCGATTCGGGCTATGATGACAGAGTCACAGGTTTTGTTGTTTGCACAACCCGTATATAATCTGCATATATCTGTGCGTCGCGACGTTGCTTGTCAGTATCTGCCCCGTGGTTGTAGTCTGACGAGTTTTGACCAAACTGCAGCAAACTATCCAATTTTTCTCGATGATGTACTACAACGCAACATTTTCTTGACTGGTGATGGACAACAATGCAGAATCGATCTTTTGCGTGCATATGCCTGGCAAATTATGAGTCCTACGGCAAGGAATGATGCACGTTTGGTTTGTGATTATGGGGTTCAATGTTCGTACAGGGACAACCATTGTGCCCCGTCAGCAGCATACGTATCTGTCTGTAAGGCCAAGTCAACGACATTACGTTCCCTCAATATTAGCAGCTTTTCACGCTGGAACTGGGTGTCAGTTGGGCACATGCAAAGGCTTTTTGCCACGCAAGAAGCGAGGCGCGCCGACTTTTGCCAAGGCCGCAGTTGCCAAATCACAAAAAGTTGCAGCGGGATGAATTGATGTATTTTGATGTACAAGAACAAATGTCTGGAGGTGGTCCTGAAAGTTGTTGCTGGACTGGGGAAATAAGCCAGTCACAGCTGCTTACGGATGGAGATGTTCAAGTATTGCCAGATGGCAACGGCAACCACTCTAGTCTGCATTTTGATGCTTTGGTACCGACTGTCAAAACCGTCAAAACAATTGAACAACATTCAACAACCAGGCGCATCAACGGACAATGTTCCAAGTCAAACCACTCCTGTGACCTCTGTCAAAATGGCAGTGCGCCTGCCCCCCCAAAAAATAAAGACTATTTCAACCACCAACAGAATTGATATGCTGACTGCAAGGAGTTATGTCCCCCTGGGTCTCAGTCATCTGGCACCCTTACCTGTGCCTTTGCGACAAAATAGGTACCATTGAGTTTGCGATGGCAAAACGAAGGTCGGCACCCCGACCCTTTTGGCAAAATGTTCGGGCTTCACGCAGTGGGCAATGCGGATCACAGGGGGTTCAACAATTCAAGTCAATTTTGGTGGCTTGTCATCATCCCTAGTGAAGACCCGGGGTTGGCAACCATCAAACGGGTGCTGGTTCAGTGCAGTAGGAAGAAGAAGCATAAGCCATGGTGTAGTAGGACGAGTGTACTGCAAAGGAGTACCACGAAGTATCACGCCGGGCTGGTCTGTGACAGGACTGTTATGTTGCAGCACTGGAAAGGGAACCACAATGTACCTGTTCAATGGTTGTTATGGCTCAGCCGTCTCGCTAGGGTGTTCCCGCGAGCGGGAAGGGATTAATGGGGTTGGTCGCCCGGCTCTTCCACATCTACCTGTGTATCCTTCTTGAATGTTGACGCCTCTAACTGCATTTGAAGGAGCAAAAAGAGCAAAGGTTCAACAGCTCAACAAAGCAACAAAGCATGGCAATCTGAGATGTGTGCACATTTCCGTCGGGATCAGAATCAAGTCCTCATCGTACGTTGAAGTTTGGTCCTGTGTCGAGGACACTCCCTCCCGTGCGGCTGTCTCGCGCTCTCTCGCTCTTGCTGGGGCGCGCGTGCGGGTCTGCGTGCGTGAGGTGGGGGTCCCTTGTCCGATCGATTGATTGCCAGTGGCTTTGAATACAACGGGAATGCTTCCTGCGCGCTGCAGGCGCCGCAGGGTCAGGGAAATTAGCCGTGGGGTAATTGGCACCGCATTCATTTTCCTCACTTTTGGGTGAAGGAAGTAGGTCAAACGGGCACAATGGCAAAGCACAGTACTCAAAACGGACAAAAATGTTGCGATAGCCACTCCCCATTCACAAGCACGGTTCACAAAGGGTACAATTTCCCCTACTCTATGATAGTTCCCCAAATTGCGAGCGGCAGGCGCCGCAGGATGAGCGTTCCCAATACACAGGCGTGTCCGGGATAAGGCTCGAGCCCATCTATTGCATGTGTTGCAAAGAATGCCCGGTGATGCGATGCACCGGGAAGTGGTTAAGGCAATGTGAGCGCGCGTCAAACAACGCAGGCAATGCAGAAGGAATAACTCGGTTGGTCCGACGCACCAAGTGCACACTCACCAGGAGTAGGAGACAGTTGCTACGGACCGCTGCCCAATTCCTCAAGAGGTCAATATTTTTTTCGATCCCTGAAGCATACTCTTTTCTACCTGTATTGAGAACCACCAGTAGACTGTTAGCAATGCATCATTTGCATTTGGGCATGAGTGCAGGAGCTCTCATCCAAATGGCCACCCCTCAATCCAATTTTTTGGGGCGGCATATGGGTTTGTGTCTCCGAGGCATGATTCCGCAAGCACTGTGAATCTGGATCCCCATAGTTCTCCATAGCGCCGACCACCTCAGACTCGGTCTGCACTTACCAGAATAACAGCGCATTGGGCCAGACGAGGCCTCAGGGTCATGCGAAGCAGCCATCACTGTGCCGACCGACAATAATGCCTGTGTTGGCTGAGGTCAGATGTGTCTGGGATAAGGCGGGGATGGGGGGAGGGGGGGGTGGCAGTTGTGTCGGAAAAGGTGGGAATGTCCGTCCCAATGCTCACAATTTTTTGCAATTGCACCGTTCTGCCTGCCAGCGCTGGCAAGGGCCACACATAAGTTCATGTCGGAATGGCGACACGGGGGGCTGGCTGAGAGAGGTCTCAGGTATTTGGAAATATGAGACATGGAACATGGACGGCTGTCCCATACACAGCAGCGCGTATTTGGCACAGGCGCAGAACTGTCCCTAATCCGCCCCGGCTTGTGCAGAAACGCGGCAGAAAACTGTCAGGCATCGGAAGAAATCTTGCATGCATGACCCAACAGTCCTTCGAAATACTGTGCGCTCGCAATCACGTTACTTCTCGAGGCCACAAAACACGTAATCACAAAAACAAACGGGCAGAGAGTCGGGCTCAGGCGTGGTGCTTGAAACCTCGATGATTCCCCTCTCTGTGTTTTTTCTGCTCCTAGCCCGTGCACGCCAGCGAAGAGGGCATTCATCATAACTGCACTTCGGTTGCAGCACAAACAAATGTGTATGATTGAAACCCACAAGAGAGCGTGTGCAAATTGCACCTGCAACCTTTGTTCTCGCCTATCTTCTCTGCGAACGCCCACCCCATACCATGGCAAAGGGTGCACACTGCACTCGCCACCATGGCACCATGGGGACACGGCCTGGCAATGCAGCGCACCAACGATGCAAAACACTTGATAAACGCCAACGGCACCTGCTCCGGATGCCGAAGAACCAGTCTGATATTGTGCAGACAATGTGTGCGCTTGTGCGTGATACGAATGGTTTGATATGCGTTTCGGCCCATGTCCCTCAGGGCCCCCATCTTCTTTGGTTTGTGATGTCGCACGTCGTATCGCTGCGGTAGCGCATGGCGGAGGCCGCGAGGAAGAAGCGCAAGGCGGAGGAGTTGGCGGCGAAAAATGTGCAGAACGAGCAGACCAAGTTCCGGAGAACACTGGACGGCGCGGGGCGGGACACGATGGACGCCCTTCGGGAGCAATCGCGCCGTGTGTACGTGGCCAACCGCGTGGAGAAGGTCCTGGACCTGACGCGCACGATCTACAACGAGGAGCAGCGCGCGAAGCCTCTCCACAAACTGTCGCAGTCCGAACTGATGGAGCGCGAGAAGGAGAAGCGGATTCTGGAGCTGGCGGACGAGTACCAGAAGCTCGCCGACGAGCCCGACGAGCACTACCACATGCCCGACGCCTATTTGGACGAGCAGAAGGGGAGGCTGGATCGCGCAAAAAAGGCCTCTGCCCTATTCCCTCCCCCGCCTCTGCCAGGGCGTCCCTGGCACTGTTTCGGTCCAAAAAATGTCGAGTCCCAGGCACCCAGCGCCGGTGTCAACCTCCAAACAAACAAGCGTCGTGTTGTGTCCTGGTGCCGAAGTGGCTTGAGCTTTGTACGTGTTTTGGGGGGCTGAACAACACAACACGTGCCACTCTCTCGCTGCCCTCCGTTTGCCGCATCCTCCGTCCCCCTGTGCCTGCCTGCCGTCTGCGGCCCTGTGCTCGCCCTTACTGCTCCCTTCCTCTGCCCGCCTCAGCCCCTGTATGCCCCCCCCCCCCCCTTGTCTTCCCCCTTCCATCCACCACCCCCGACACCTCCTCTTTTCACTTCGCCTCTACGCATCCCCTTTGCCTCTTCTCCTTCCAATCTTACTGCGCTGTGCGTGCAGAGCTCCGGGCTCAGAAGAGGCTCAGTGCGCAGCGCTGCATGCCTGGGCATGGTGCGCATGGGCACTGACTGCGTGAGCACGGGCCACTGGGGAGAAGCACGTCACATAGGCAGGGGCACGAGAAGGAGGGGAGGGTGGGTGGCGTTTGGGAGGGCGGGCCATGTGCCCATTGTCCAGCCGCCGTGCGCTGCACACATCTCCTCAGCACCCATTGCACTCTGCTTGCACGGCACACGTATGAGCGTAACACACTCTGCTTATGGGGCTTGCCCCCTCCCCCTTTGCACGCCTATCCGCCCACTTCTGCTTGGCATGTCGTGCCCATGCGCCACGTCTCCATGTGCGCAGTGCTTCTGCCTCGCACACCGTACCCAAATCCATCGTGGTACTCCTCAGCGTTTTCCCGCTGCTGTAGCTCACCCGGCAATGACCAGGCAATCTCCTCCTCTGCGACCCGTACCGATACACTTTGTTAATGGCGCGCATATGTGTGCGCTCACATCCACGCAGGCACGCACGCACGCTCATACACACAGCCCGGATCCGTTTTACGATGGGCCATGGAAGAGCCTCAGCAGAAATCACATGGCCTGAACTATAGGCTGAGGTTCTGACTCAGCAGAAAGCCTGGTCCACAGTTACGGAGACATATCTTCTCTCAAGAATATATCAAACGAACTGCTGGGCTACAGCTGCGCATGGGTCTCCCTCGATATTAGGGCAAACTGCACACACATACACACACACACACACACACATACACACACACACACACACACACACACACACACATGCACATACAATGCGCTGCACGCTGTGCTCATCGTCAGCACGGTACCACTGCCCTGACCACAGTGCTCATGCGAGGGGTGCTTATTCGCATACTGTCTCCTTTTTCCTGTCCTCCATGGTGGCTCTCCTTTTTGCCATACCCCCTCAGCGCCTGCCGTTTCCTTCCACTCCCCACCTCTGTGCAGGAAAGTGTGTTATATCAGAGGTATGGCGACGCCAAGGAAAGGCACGCCGAGTCTCTGGAGGCACGACCTATGGCCGAGCAGCGTTCCTGGGAGGAACAGAAGATCGCGAGTGCCTTGCACAGCACCAGCTTCGGGGCCAAGAACAAGAAGGAGGCAGAGCCTGTGAAAGAGTATGAGCTGCTGCTGGAGGATCAGGTCGAGTTCATTGCGCAGGAGATTCTGTCCGGAAGGGTCGAGGCGCCAATGTCGCAGGCGGAGATCGATGAGAAGAAGAAGCAGGAGGAGGAGCTGGCGAAACTCGGCGAGAGGGAGCGCGTGGAGCGTGTGCGAAAGTCGCTGCCGGTGTACGGGTACAAGGACGACCTCATGGACTCCATTAAAGAGAATCAGGTGCGCAGTGCGCACCGGGTGGAGTGCACGGACCGTGCGATCATACGTACCTCTGCGACACACAGTCCCCACGGCCCGGCTGTTGTATTTGTATGGGCCCGGGTGCCCAAGAACTGCACAGTCACAGTTTTTTTTTTTTGTCCACCTTTTGCGTGTTCACGGGGTATGTCTATGTGTCTGGGGTTTTGGAGTCTGGGAAACATGTAGGGGCTCCCCGTCCCTTCGTTCATGCCCCTCCCCCCTTTCCTGCCCCCCCCCACCCCACGCCTGAACCAGAAGTCCCCAGTATGAACCGCACGTCTGTCGCAGGCGCCTGGGGGGGCCTGTGGCGAATCCCCCTCCACGCCCTCCCCTAGACCCTGGGGCCCTTGACCTTGGCACACTGTGGGGGCCCGATGGGCTTTGAGCCGTTGCGAACACACCGGAAAGGGTCGGGCGGTGTATGCATGCTCACCTGGTTGGAGCTTGAACAGCATCATCGGAGACACAGCATGGGGCCAGACCCCCTGGATCAAGAGACAATCTATGCAAAATCTGTGGAGGCCTCGGTCATGGCAGTCCCATGCTGAGTGAAGCCACGAGAGGCACACATCAGTGAGGCAGCCTACAGCCTCCAGTCGCCAAGCGAGGAAAGGCCCATGGCTGCAGAGGACCACCCAGGGGCAATAATGGCCTCAATGGTAACGAGGCGACACAGCCCACACCTGGAGCCCCTGGTTTGGTGTACCTGTGAGGCCGGGGGGTACCAACAGCAGAGCGGGGGCCATGGGGGCAGTAACGCTGCAAGTCTGAGCAGTGGTACCGCTCCGGGAATACCAAAAGAGGACGAGCGGAGATTTGATGGAGGTATTTGGCAGAGCGCCATCGAGACGGAGGGGGGGAGGGGAGGGGGGTAGGGGGAAGTTCCAGAGAGCGATGTTTCGCTGTATTTGCCCCCTCCCTTGTCCCCCCCCTCATGCGGTTTGCAGGTGGTCATTGTCGTGGCAGAGACCGGGTCCGGGAAGACCACGCAGATTGCCCAGTACCTGTACGACGCCGGGTTCACGGAGGACGGCAAGAAGATCGGCTGCACGCAGCCGCGCCGCGTGGCCGCCATGAGCGTGGCGGCGCGTGTGGCGCACGAGATGGACGTGAAGCTTGGCAAAGAGGTGGGGTACCGCATCCGGTTCGAGGACTGCACCTGCGATAAGACGAAGGTCGTTTCGTGTGCAGACAGCGGGACGGTTCGTAGGGACGTGTGCCTTTTGGGGGTATATTTGCTGCCAAGACCCGGACCCCCTGCGCCAGGCCGGAGCAGGCCCCCAAGAGGCTGAGTGGCAGGGGCCGTTATGGACCACTCACAATGGAGCACGCATCCGCACTGGCCGCTGTGGGGGTGAGTGTCGGTGAGTGGCAAGAATTCCCATTTTTCCGTCGGTGAGTGCGGTGAGCTGATGTTTACAAAGGGAATTGTGGGGAAGAGCTTCGACCTCCGGAAAAATGGGGAAAATGGGACTGTGAAAAATCAGTATTTCGTCCCATTTCTCCCCCAAAAGCCCCCCCCCCCCTTTGTCCCATTTCCCTCAACCGCGTCCCGCCACAACCCTCCACAACCCACATCCCGTGTGCTATGCCTGCTATGTCCCCATTTCCCCCCTATTTCCCCCCATATCCTCCCATTTCCTCCCATTTTCCCCATTTTTCCAGACTCCAAATCCTGGTTTGGTGAGTTGGTGAGTTCGGTGGCGGTGAGCATGGTTGCCTGGTGGAGCCGTGCAGCAATGCACCAGGCCCAGGCTATTGCTTAGTGACCCCGGGGGGGGGGGGGGTTAGTTTGGGCCTCGGCCAGGGCTCAGCCACCCACCCACCCACCCACCCAACCCTACCCCCCCCCCCCAGGGGGGGGTCTATGCCCTCCACCCACAGTCACATACAAGCACTTGATTGAGAAGCCCCCATTGGCTGTAGTTCGGAGGAAGGACGCCACGTGTGTTGTGGAACAACAGAGCAAAACTGACCAGCAAATGTTTGCCACCACTGGGGCTGGAACCTAGGACCTTCAAGCACCACGACCAACTCAGCTAACAGCCCGTTTTGACAAAGTTTTGCAACAAAGGGTTCAGATGTTTGAAACAGTATCAAAAAATGTGAACAATGTATGAAAATTTCAGACAGGTCTCAGAGCCCTGCACAACCCAAATCCCAAAAAAAGCGCACCCGCACCCCTGGGGGTGGGCTGCCTGGTGGCCCAAAATGCTGAAATTTGGGGCTAACCCACCCACCCATCTCTACCACCCCCCCCCCCCCCCAGGGGGGGGTGTGTTTTGCCCACTAAGCAATAGCCTGACCAGGTCACCGGGTGCCGGGGTGCAGAGGATTCGTTGCACGAGCCAATAATACAGAGGGCTGAGGATAGGCGTAGGGTTCAGGTTCAGGCCCCCAGCCCCGTCTGTGTTCCCATGGGTATGGCACCCTGGCCTACGCCTTCGGGTACCATTGCCTTTGGCACAACCACAACCACAACCACAACCACAGCCTCGGCTCCAGCTACAACACCTCCAACCGCACCAGCCACCCAAACCACAACCGCAGCTGCAAACACGCCCAAAACCGACACCACAAGAACAACCCCATCCGGCACCAAACCCACCAGCACACGCACAGCCTCAACATCATGCACCGTTTCCAATCGTGCCTCAGGTCATCTATATGACCGATGGGATGCTCCTGCGGGAGTTCCTCATGGAGCCAGACTTGGGGAGCTACTCAGTGATGATTGTTGACGAGGCACATGAGCGCAGTCTGCACACCGACGTGGTGTTCGGGCTGATCAAAGACGTGGCGCGGTTCCGGAAGGACCTCAAACTGATTGTGTCCTCCGCGACGCTGCAGTCGACCAAGTTCAGTGAGTACTTCGACAACGCCCCCATCTTCCAGATCCCCGGACGCCGCTACAACGTGGACATCTTCCACACCAAGGCCCCGGAGGCGGACTACCTCGAGGCCTGCGCAATCTCCGTCTTACAAATCCACAACTCAGAGCCGCCGGGAGACATCCTTGTGTTCTTGACAGGGCAAGAGGAGATTGAAGAGTTGGCCGAGATTCTGCGGGAGCGCATGAAGTGTGTGGCTGCATGCGCGCCCGCGCCTATGGGGGGTTAGGGGGGGGGGGGGCGTTCCATCGGCGTATGGGGAGGCCAGAGGTTACAGCCTGAAGACCCAACATGTGAATTGGGATGTCCGTAATATAGTTGAGATGCCGGGATACCACAGGGCTGCGTGGGAGGAATAGATAAGTGCCAGTACGCACAAAAAAGGATCCGATGCAAGCGCTATGTCCAAACCCTCGGGGGGGGTCCCTCTCATGAGCACACGAGGAGCTAGGGGATGCCACAATTTGACTGCCCAGTTGTCTATGCAGCAATGCCCTCGGCGAAACCAGGCGAAGCAGAGCCTAAGGTCTTGAAATCTCGAAAGATGTCAGCACGCAGCTTCACAGAGCCCGTTTTTATTGACTCTGCATTGAGCACCACAAATGTCGTAACACAACGTCGGCGACCAGGCACTGAGGCTTGTTTTGCCCCCATGTGGGCCTCCAGGCAGGTGAGATGCACATTATCGTTGCTCTCCTGGTGTGTCCTTCGCGGTGCACACAACTTACGCCTTAAAAAAAAGAGTTATGTCACTCATTTACAGACGCGGTTTATGCATGCGACTTGCGCCAAAAACAAAGTACGCGACTTCCGCTTTTTTCCGCACTCGACTTATGCTTTCCTCTGTGGCCTGGTGCGGTGCGGTGTAGTGTAATGTAGTGTAGTGTAGTGTAGTGTAGTGTAGTGTAGTGTAGTGTAGTGTAGTGTAGTGTAGTGTAGTGTAGTGTAGTGTAGTGTAGTGTAGTGTAGTGTAGTGTAGTGTAGTGTAGTGTAGTGTAGTGTAGTGTAGTGTAGTGTACATGCGTTGCCCACTGCCAATTTCCAAGTCGCGCATCTGCCGCTCCTAATCTTGAGTGTGGGATGCGTTGCTTCTCATACTGCCCAGGACCCTCCGTGGCGATCCAACATCTTTCGAACACAGGCCCCCCGCAAGAGGGGGCGGGGCCGTTTCGGTTCGTGGCACCGATTTTGGCAACGCATTGCCGGCGGCCAATGGTCAAGAGACGGCGCTTGGTCGTCCATCGACGCTTCACGGCTGACTGAGGGCAGTGGGCAGTGCAACGGCCCCCTTGTGTGCCCGCCGCAGTACGTGAATGCGCGTTTGGGCCCGTCGGGGTCATTTGTGGTGTAAGTCGGTTTACGTGTTGCCTCATCGGTGCACTTCCCGTGGGTGCTTTTGAGTCAAGCCCCCTCCCCCGCCCCATCCCCTGCGGAGTGGCCTGATTCACACTTCGCACGCCATCCGCCATGGACAGCCCCCCCCTCCAGACGTCACGGTCCTTGAAGTGGCTGCATGTGAAGCCTGTCCAGCGCCGGCAGGAGCGTAGATGCCACAAGGCCTCGGCTCCGACCCCGATAGAACCCGGGGCCCCTGCTGCCCCGCTGCCCCCACCCCCCTCCTCTTGTCCTGTCCGCAGGGGGCTGGGCACCAAGATGGCAGAACTGCTCATCCTGCCCATCTACTCCACGTTGCCTTCGGAGCAGCAGGCCAAGATCTTTGAGCCTGCACCGCCGGGCGGCCGCAAGGTCGTGATCGCCACCAACATCGCTGAGACGTCCTTGACCATCGACGGCATTGTGTACGTGCTGGACACGGGGTTCTGCAAGCAGAATGCGTACAACCCGCGGACGGGGATGGAGAGTCTCGTGGTGGTGCCCATCAGCAAGGCCAATGCAGTGCAGCGCGCCGGCCGCGCAGGGCGCACGCAGCCCGGCAAGTGCTACCGCATCTACACCAAGTGGAGCTTTGAGCATGAACTTGACGACTCGGTGATTCCAGAGCTGCAGGTACTCAGCATTTGGCCATTGGCGAACGCCCCCCCCCCCTCCGTCCCGCACCGGCCCCAGACACAGATAACGCAACACAAATAGCGTAACGCAACACAACACAAAACAACACAACACAACACAGCACAGCACACCGCAGCACAACACAACACAACACAACACAACACAACACAACACAACACAACACAACACAACACAACACAACACAACACAACACAACACAACACAGCACAACACAACACAACACAACACAACACAACACAACACAACACAACACAACACAACACAACACAACACAACACAACACAACACAACACAACACAGCACAACACAACACAACACAACACAGCACAACACAACACAACACAACACAACACAACACAACACAACACAACACAACACAACACAACACAACACAACACAACACAGCACAGCACACCGCAGCACAACACAACACAACACAACATAACGCAACACAACACAACACAACACATCACAGCACAGCACAGCACACCGCAGCACAACACAACACAACACAACACAACACAACACAACACAACACAACACAACACAACACAACACAACACAACACAACACAACACAACACAACACAACACAACACAACACAACACAACACAACACAACACAACACAACACAACACAGCACAGCACACCGCAGCACAACACAACGCAACGCAACACAACGCCACGCCACACCACACCACAACACATCAGATCACATCACATCACATCACATCACACACCACACCACACCACACCACACCACACAACACTGCACTACACAACACAGCACTCTCCCTCTTCTTGATCCTCAGCGCACGAACCTTGGCAACGTGGTGCTTCTCCTCAAGAGTCTCGGTATTCATGACCTCGTTGGGTTTGATTTCCTGGATGCCCCTCCGGCAGAGACTCTGATCAAGGCCCTGGAGCACCTCTACGCACTAGGGGCGCTCAATGACAAGGGGGAACTCACAAAACTAGGGAGGAAGATGGCCGAGTTCCCGATGGAGCCGCAGTTGTCCAAGACATTGTTGGCGGCAGATAAGTACAAGTGCACGGACCAGATCGTCACGATCTGCGCGATGCTCAGCGTGAACAACAGCATCTTCTACCTCCCGAAAGATAAGAAGGTGCACGCCGAGAACAGCCGCCGCGCCTTCTTCAGAGGCGGGGGCGACCATCTGGCGCTGCTGAATGTGTACGAGGAGTGGGAGGACACGCAGTTCAGTTCGGGCTGGTGCTATGAGAATTTTGTGCAGTTCCGCAGCCTCCAAAGAGCGAGGTATGGACCGGGGCCCGCTTGTGCAGAAGAGCGTGACGGGGGCAAACACGTAGAAGACAAACGGTGATGTTCAACGTTCCCACCAACGGGGCGTGCGTGGCACCGCGACGGCAGCAGTTATGTCGCCGGAATTCACCTTTTTTTTCGCTCGTGGTGAATGGGATATGGCCCCCTGCCCCCGTGTACATTCAAAGTGCGGGCATTCGAAATGGCGCAAATCCCGAAAATCTTTTGACCCCTCCCCCCCATCCAAGGCTATCCCTACCATCGCAAGCCGCCGTTTGTCTGGTGGTATGAGGACGCGGTTGCTGGTCGCCGTAGCGAAAAACATTGTTTTTGCACCGAAATCCCCTCCCCTCCCGGTGCCCCCTCCTGAAGAAAAAGGACTGCCACCCGGTTTCACAACACCACCCCCCGCCTCCCTCCTATTGGTAACAACATGGGTCAGCGAAACCCTGTCGAGGGGGGCTGATTGTGGGGATATTGGCTGGTCGTTGTCAGAAAGGCTGCGCAGTGCGCGCGCGCAACTCCCCTCTTGATAGGACGGACCCTCCACCTCCGTGACCCCTGTGGTCCTCCCCGCGTCCACCTCCTCCAGGGACATCAAAGAGCAGCTGGTCAACATGCTGACCCGCGTCGAGATGAGCCTGGAACGGGCGGACGACCTGGACAACATCAAGAAGAGCGTCCTGAGCGGCTTCTTCTACCACACGGCCACCCTGAACAAGGACCAAAAGACCTACCGCACCATCCGCACGGGCAGCGCCAACACCACCGTCCACCTCCACCCGGGCTCGTTCCTGTTCCGCAAGCCGGACGACGAGCGCCCCCCCATCCGGTGGCTCGTGTACCACGAGCTGGTCCTGACCTCGAAGGAGTACATGCGGCAGGCCCTCGAGATCCAGGCCAAATGGCTGCTGGAGGTGGCCCCCCATTATTATCAGAAGAAGGACCTGGAGGACATCGACAAGAAGATGCCCAAGGCCCAGAAAGTGAAGAACCGGGCGGACCCGTGACGGCGGAGGGAGGGCGAAGGGGAGGGCCTCGGGGGGCGGTTGTGTGCAGGGCCGCCGGACAGGGGGGAGGGGGGGGGGGGGTTTCGGGGCAGTCACTTTTGTGTGGGAAATCTCGCGTTTCAAATTGGCCGCGAAATTTCCCACACGGAATCCAGAGGCTTCTGCGAAATTTGTGATAGGGCTTAGCAGACCCTCTGGTGGTCAGTGCCAGACGTCGCTTGAGCGAACCGGCGGGGGTGATCGCCGCGACCGCCACTGGGGGCCTGCAGCACGGGTGCCACACCACCGGTCGGGGGGTCTGAGCGAAGGTTGATGCCGTATGGATCCTTAATGTCTTGACCACCACAACCCGCTGCCGATGGAGAAACAGAAATGGAGGGGTCAAGACAGCGGCTTGGCGGACCTTCAGGAGAAGATCGACACTTCATCATGCGGTGAAGAATAACCGGGTGACTATCCAGGGCCCCGTAAAGGAACCACAGATGGACCATATGTCACACAGGGGGCAGAGGGAGGGGCAGATTTGCAGTGCCACATACTTCCGTGCAGCCAGCACCTGCCAGGGCGTGGGGTTGGCGGAGTCACAAAACTTGAGGTGCGTGTCGGCAGATGTCATGAATTTTCGGGCAGCTGTTTGCAGGTGTCACGCCTGTTCACGTGCGCGCGCGCGCACACACACACACACACACACACACACACACACACACACACACACACACACACAGGAAAGATAGCAATGCCAGTCCCTTTGCAGCAGCGGGTGCTGATTCCACCACCTCAGCCAACCAGCTATCGTTTGCAGTCGATGTGGCAGGACCCCCAAGGGCAGTCAATACCGCCTGGTCATCATCATTGGTGACGGCAGACATCGCGTTCAAAGCACTGCACGCTCAATGCTCGGAGACATGTGGCGAGCGGCCGTTGTCTGAGACGGTGGATGATGGGAACTCACTCTGACACCCTCTGACCAACTCTTGCTGGTTCCGCGCCATGTCGTATAGGTCCGCATCCCCGTCGCCGTAATGAAAGTAAAGATAGGCCCTATTCCGGCAGAAGCAGCTCACAGCCACCTCCACACCATCCAAAGATTGTTCCCTGTCCTCTTTTCTGCGCTCGGGCGGGTATGCGAACGCAAAGCAGCAAGAATTCGGAGGGATCCAATGGGCCGCCCCGCCCCTTCAGACCCCCGTGCTCCCGCCGCGGGTGTCCGCGTCCAGAACTGAACTGAAACACAGGCCCCCGGGGGGAGGGCGGGGGGGGGGGGGGGGGTGGCTGGTGGTTTTGGGTCCCCGTCCCCGCCGACTCCACCAGCACTGACTGACGTGGCGGTCCGGTCTTAAGGCCGGACTTTCGACAGCCCCAAGACTCTGCCGTAGCGGATGCGAGTGGGCGATGCCGCCGTGCCTCTGTGGCCTGGGGTAGGGAGGACCGGACTGTTGCTGGGGACTCTGCAATAAGGGGCAGAGGCCGTAGGCGTGGGGGTGGGGACAAAGGTTCAGCGGCACGTTTGCTTCTCCGTGTTGTGGGGCTCAGGGAGGGGTAGGGGAGAGGGCGGGGGGAGGGCACGAGCTGAGTGCTGGGGGCGGTTCGGAGCCGTTGCCATCAGTGACGAATCGGGAAAAGTCGCAGGCTCCGCCGACGGAAGGGTGGCGAGGGGAGGCCCATTTCACATGCATCCTTTTGGTTGTAGAGGGAGGGGCCAAGGGGCGGGGGCCACTAGGGCAAGGTCAGGCAGAGCTTCCGCATTTTCGCCGTGGTGTCCGTCCTCAACTCTGCTGGTGGTGATGGTGATGCTGCTGAATGGATCCGTTCTGCCCCAGCAGTGTGCAGGGGCCTCGGCCGTCAGGCAGACAGTCCCACTGGGCAGGGGCAGGGGCAGGGTCAGGGGAGGGTCGGACGCTCGGTCCCGATGCGCGGGCCCCTTCCCCCACCCCCTCCCCCAACTCGCTCCTGCTGGTTGCGGTTAAACGGTGGCCTGCGCCTGGTCTGGGCTGAGTAACGCTGCAGATCGGCCCGGAAAAGTCGTTTCCATGAAAGATTTTGTCTGCAACGTTTGGCACTTCAAAAGGTCACCGCAATTTGGGCCACATGTGTCAGGTTCGACGTCCGCCCCCTTCCCCCTCCCAAAAAAAAAGTCCACAAGATATTCCCACCCAGAATCAGTTACCAATTGGAATCCAACGCAGGAACGCAGGAAATTTTTTAATTGTGTGGTGCTGGAGCCCCCCCCCCCCCCGGCAGATGACAACTGCCCCACTCTCACCTTCCAACGATATTGTTCGCCACTGCCTGTGGGCAAACGGGGTGAACAATTTCCTGAAACTTTTCTGAAAGCACAAACCGGCATGCACCCGAAGTACTAACTACCACACTTACGCAGCCATAATGGCCACCCCCCGCACACACATAATGCCCCCCATAGCCATACTGTGGGGTTTGGTGAGCCCATTTCCTAACTAATACCGCCCTCTTTGGCCGGGATGTGTTTCGGGTATACAGTATCGCAGGATGCGCTTGTGCTGCTTTGTGTTGTTCGCGTGCTGTGGGGCATCACTGAGTCTGCCTATGTTAGCGTAAACGCCGGAACAGTTGTTGCTGTTGATTGACGTGGTGTTGGGGTGGCTCAGCGGCGGAGGCTTGTAGGTGTAGGTTCCACCGTCACATGCATTGCAGAGTATTAACGTGCAAATTACAGTTGTTGACCCGCTCGGCACAAAAGCAAAGGCCCGTTTCTGTTCTTATGAGGACAGGGGCCGCGGAAGTGATCCCTGTCCCCAAAAACGGCAATGGTTCTTTTCAGTTGGACCAGTACCCCATGTCCCACTTGTTTCCCCCCAGTCCTGACCTGCCCTCCCCTTCCTTCGAAGCGTTCCCCCTGCATTGGATTTGTTCCTGGGTGCATGCTTTGTATGCCTCACCTGAGTGGATCGCGGTTTTGAAAATGATGAAATGCCAAATACAGAATTGTGTCAAATGCCTCAGATCCTTGTGTATGGTATGGTTCCATGACATCCACATGCACATTGTTTTGCGCACATGCATTTATGACACCGGAGCATTTCTTGTATTACCCATTGCTATATGTGAATGCCTGGCCCTGCAAAATTGCACCGGGGGCCCCTGTGCAGTGCAACGTCAGCCCAGTGCGCACACAATTTATGGTAACATTAAACGCTACTCAACAGTTGAAACCTCCATGGGAGCTCCGCAGAGAAGTCTGGTTTTGGGCTCCGTGTCTGTTGTTTGAAATTGTTAGGGCATGCCACAGTAGTTTGGGGAGGGGGCTACTCCCCAAACAGGCAAGTTTTTAAGATTTGGTAGTTTTTTTTGGGTTTTTTCAAACTCATAGGAGGGGGTTCGGGTTATATAGATATTTTTGTGGTTTCAACAAGAGATTTTTTTTGAATCTGCACAACACATTGTGACGTTAATTGTCAGTTTTAAAAAAGCCATTTGTAGCCGGCTCTTTTGGTTGTGTTTTTGCCATTCGAATTTGTCTACGGTTCCGCTTTGATTTTCCATTTTCTCCATACACACAATCCAGCGCCGTTGTGAATACCATGAATGATCAATAGCAGCAGGGCAACAGAAAACACCACATAAATAGAGTCATATCAAGAAAATTGCTGTTGTCTAAGATACAAATGTGCTTGCCATCGGTGTATTAGCCGCCAATGGTTATATTCAATCACTATTGTCTTTGATCTAAAAACACATGTTTTTTAAGTTATGCGGAGCCCAGGCCGATCACAAAGACATTTTTAGAAGCTTTGAAACCGCCACCAATTTTGCCAAAACTAAGAGACGAACTTCGGCGACATAATTTTTCACGCAAATATGTTGTGGAGGGCCGGAAGAACATGCAAAGACAACTGGCATGGCATTGCTTTTCAGCATGCACCGGTGTGAGCATGGGTTGACCAATTGTACGGCATGTGAGAGCGAGCACACCCAGATGTACCACTCTCCTTTTAGGCCATGTGTACATTGAAAGTTGGGCCGTGGCTTCAGTACATGTTCATGATGTTCAAGTTGAGGTATTGCTCTTTCTAAGAGCATATCCACCTTGCCCATTTAGATCCTATGCAGCAGGGGATCAGCATAGCACCGCGCCACCAACGCCGCGTGTTCCCATGGAAACAAGAACACTGTGCCAAAATTGACGGTGCCGTATTGCCAGTATGCCCACTTGATAGAATGGCATGTCAACATCTACCGCGAAGGCAACATTGCATCGTTTAGATGCCAATTCTTTAGACAATGGTAGTAACAAAAGTCATCAGAGTACTATTAGCATTGCACAAATAATGGCCTAGATGGCCGAGACGATGCAACCGGTGATGCTACTTACCCCCCCCGCCCCTCCTCTTGTGTACCAAAACTAATATTATTTGCATAATTTTAGATGCAGTTAAACCCGACTTTAGACCTTCGGACAAACGGACATCTTGTCAATCAGTCTACATACTGTTTTAAGGTTGTTCGTAAATCACACAATATAAATTGTCTTTCAAAAAGCAGGTTACAGCAAAAGAAACATGAATATCTTTCTTGTGCTTTTTACTTTCCATGTTTTCTCCACCAACAGACACTACCAATGCGACTAGCCGACCCCTATGAACTGCACATTCCCGCAACAGATGGGGATATACTTCGCACACTTCCATACCTTGCTTTGATTTTTGTCTGTGCTTCTACGATACAACATCTTAAATACACAATACAACCACTGGAGTACGTAGTGTATGCCTAGAATATGGTTTCAAAAAGATACTTTCCACAATGCTGTCTGGCGTGCCTGTTGCATGACTTGCTATCCGCAAGGGTTTATATTGTCAATGCGGCTCTTTCAAGCTGTGTTAGCGGGTTGGGCTGAAGTGGTAGTGCTAGGCTGAGCTTGCAAGGGGGGTCTAACACTACTACCATTTCTTGTCCAAAAAATTGAGGTAAACACTGCTTCAGGTGAATGCCAACCAGTGCGCCTATGGGTTTACCAGATTGATTGCACCATGATGGTATCTTGGAGTTCAAATTAGATGTCTCGCAATTACTATAGCCAAAATAAGCAAACTTCCGTTTGCTTGGCACCTCAAGTCTACCTTCCTATGTGTAACTTGTTGAATACAACTTGAGTCAAGGTTGCTTGGAATTCTTCATCCTTCCAGACACAGAAATATTCATACTGTCATGTGGAAACCTACTGAGAAAGCATAGGAGTGTTCATGAGCACGGCTTCACGCATTGAAAAGCCTTTTGTGTCGGTGCGAGAAACATGGTTCAAAAAAGCTCATCTTGATGCGAAACTTAACATGGTTGCTATCAGGCTTAAGCAACTAAGTCCACATCACTAGTTGGAAGCGTCAAAGGGTAGGTTTTGTGTTTGCAACTGGAATAAACATTGATGATATGCGGAATGCATCCTTAAAAAAAGGCCGTAAATCCACGTAAGCCCTATCATTTTGTGTTGAAATCACATTGAAGGATTGGCCTCTTCAAAGAGTCAAATATCAACCATCAAATACTTGGACAGTGATATTGTCTCGCTCATTGACAACTTTGGCCCGAGCATTGCCCGTGACTGCCATGTAATGCATCTTATGCATCTGTACCGGCCCCGATCATCAATTCAAATCACCAATCTCCAACACATGCAGTGTTTGTGAGGCCCTCCTGCATACAGACCACTCTGTTTTGTTCAAAGCATCTCCACTAATGGCTCCCCATTAGAGACCCGTTGGCCTTTGGAGCATTTTTTTCGGCGGTTGAGTGACTCTGCCCGCATTGAATGTAATTACTTAAACCGTGCTGCAAAGTACGCTTGGTTGCGCAAAGAAAAAGATTTATATGGCTTCCAATTCACGTTTTAGGAGAGAATTAGAATGTGCATGTGCGAGGGCCCGTGCCATGAAAGCCCCCGAAAAAGGTTTTTTTTTATGCCTTGCTGATGAACTTGGTTGAGAAATGGCAAAAAGCGGAGCGGGGAGGTTTCAGATGTTTTGCATAATGTCTGTTTTTGTACGCGCTACAAATTGCTTTTTGCAGAGGCAAGCTTTGTTTGTGCGGCGAAAACCATTTTTCTCCTCAGAACAAGTGACAAAAGTGCAAAAAACAATGGGTCCTGGCATTGAACCGATTTGTGGGGTTTCTGTGATTTGGCCGTTTCTATCTGCCGACTTGTTGGGGCCTCTGGGATTCTAGGTCACCTGACTGGAGGAGTCACTCCAAGATGTGTTCATTTACTTTGGGACACTGGATAATACCTTTCCTTTCTATATTGGTTGTTCAGATTGGCACCATGAAGTGTTTTTATTGCCCACAAAAAGATGCGTCTGTGGTCCTCCGGGGTTCATTGTCCCCCGATGATCAAATTTTTCTGCGGGACAAGTAGTGTGTTCGCTCTGCACGCCCCAGTGTGTTCTTCAGCCGCCATTATTCCACCACCTCCTCAGCCGCCCAATCAGTTGATTCTGGGCTGGAGGTGTCTTCGGGTCCTCTAGTTGTGTCTGGTGCAGCCACGTCTTTAGCCACAGAGTCAGTGGAAGCCTGTGTGCATTCATCTTCTTCCGCATTGTTTTGGACCCCCTGTGTTGAACATGTTGAGTGTTTTATCCCCTGCAGTTTGGTCCAAGCTTTTTTTTTAGATGCGAAATCTTAATTTTTAGCACTTATCTTATTTTTTAGCGTCTGTGGTCCTCCGGGGTTCATTGTCCCCCGATGATCAAATTTTTCTGCGGGACAAGTACCCTGATGCTAGTCAAGGGCAGTTTGTGATTTGTGTGTTCGCTCTGCACGCCCCAGTGTGTTCTTCAACCGCCATTATTCCACCACCTCATCCTCAGCCCCCCAATCAGTGGATTCTGTGCTTGAGGTGTCTTCAGGTCCTCTAGTTGTCTCCGGTGCAGCCACGTCTTTGGCCACGGAGCCAGTGGAATCTGGGGTTGTGCAGCCTTCAGCGTCTGTTGCAGAGTCCTCTCCTGCTGCCACAGCGCCTGCCACAGGAGATATTTTGGGTTTCTACATAACAACGATTGCAGAGCAACTGAAAAGAAGGTGTGTTTGGAGCCTCGGACTAAGGTCCAGGGCACTGGGAACCTGTTTTGCTGAAAAATTGGTCCCCCGATTTGTTCCGCCGATTTGTTGGGATATCTTTGCCGATTTCGGGGGTGGGATTGCAGGGAGGGATGCTGGTTCTGTATTTGTTTGGGTCATGTCCAAAAATACATGGCACTCCAGCCCTTGTCCACATCGAAGGCGTCTTGTGCATCAGTTGCACAGCGGCAAGTTCCTGCGCCCTCATGTGGGTTGCATTATCCATCATCGTCACATAATGTAAAGTGTACTGCAACCACACGTTCGGAAAGTGCATCTAGCATCAGGCAATCTTGTTGGCAGTAGTGTCATGCTGGGTGTCATGTTGTCCCTGGATGCAACAAACAGTGTGAATCAGTGGTATTGCATGTTGTTTGTCGGGGTAGGGCAGGGACGTGGGGGTAGCGTTATCCGCTATTTTATTTTTTTTAGATGCGGATGCTTTTTGAAGGTTGTATTTTCTTTTAGATCCCGAAGTCTGTTCCTGAAACGCTGTTTTTTTTTTTTTTTTTTAGATTTGTAGCGGATTAGTTTTTTAGAGAGCCATCTAAATTTTTAGTCACTTTCGACTTTTTTTTAGATGTCTTGTATTAAATTTTAGATGTTTGCATTTTTTATTGAGGTTCTATTATTTTTTGGCGCATCCAAAAGAAATATTTTCGCATCTGAAAATTTTTTTCCCACCAAACATGGTAGGGACTATGTAGCCACTTTGATCCCTCAGAGCGTAGGGGTTATGTAGCTACTCTGATTCCTCTCCGCTTTGGCCCAATTCTTAACTCCAAGCCAAGTCCAAAGGGATGGCCACTGCTAAATCCAAATCCATAGCTGAACCCATGACAAACCCAGCAGCCATGGAAAAGGAGTACGTAGAGGAAGAGTGTTTGATAGAAAACAAGAAAACCAAGGAGAGGTTCACCCTGTTAGTCCACCAAATTTCTTGCACAACATGGTTCACGTACCTGCAAACGCGTGCCAGAGTTTGCTGCCAAACAATCTTTGAACAGCCGTTTGTACCAGGGACGTCAATGTGTACAGCTACCTAGGGGTACATTGGATCCAGCCATAGCTCCTGTTAATTTGGCCTATTTTCGCCGGATCCTGATGAAAGCCACAACGTTGCGGTGTTTTAAAAGCGGTATTATTGTAGATTTTCTCCTTTCTAGTAGATTGTCTTGTGTTGGATCCGGTGAAAGGTTTCTGGGTTTTACGCACACATGCAGGCTCAATTGCAATAAACTTCATCAGAATGAGGTCTAAAGTAGTACGCAATGTCATTGGCATGAGGCAACAACAAAGTCACAAATTGACCACAATGGTAACTGCAATGTCTAGTTTGCACAGGCTTAGACGGTTCAACCTGCAGGGGGTAATCTTTTTTTTTTAGATGCGAAATCTTTTTTTTAAATGCGCTAAAATTTAAGAAAAGTGCTAAAATTTAAGTCAAAACAGCTAAAAAATGAGCAAAAACAGCTAAAAAATGAGCAAAAACATCTAAAAAAAAAGATTTCCTACTAAAAAAAAAGATTCCAACAAAACCCAAAATCTAGAAAAAAAGTCATTCGCATGTTTAAAAACGTCAAAAAAGCAGAATCTTTTTTTTTAGATGGCCAGGTAAAAAGTGAGATTTTGGTAAAACTAAGAGAACACAAAGCCAGGGGTGGGGAGGGGAGGAGAAATGCAGTTCCTAGGGGCACCCCACCGGACGAATCATCCACATTCCTGAGGCGAACCCTGCAAAACAAGGCACAAAGCAAAGAACGGTAAAGAATGCCAACAAGACCGGAGCAGATGGCTGAGCACTTGCAGAACGTGCTTTTGCAGTAAACACGACATTGCGTGAAGATGATGTAACCCACTTGATGGCGTCGGGACATGCCACTGTGCAACTGATGCACAAGACGCCTTCCTTGTGGAGAAGGGCTAAAATGCCGTGGATTTTTGGAAATGCCAAACAAATACAGAAACAGCATCCCTCCCTGTGTGCACCTCAAGATATTTGAAACGAGCAAAACTTGAGCATGAAATTATGGGCAAAATTGTGCACCCACTGAGTAGTGGTTGAAAACAAGCTCTACGAGGCAATGCCACTCGGCTTTGTGCACCGAATAATGCCTCTAAACAAAGTTTGAGCAAGGAATCTGAACGTTGGGACTGACTGGGCAGACAACAAAGGCTGCAAAAAATGAGCATATAATGCAGGAACGGAAGTGTTGAATGCAGGGTTCTCAGGAGTTGATCACTATGGCTGGCAGACACTGCAGCACAGGCACGTGGGTGGCACAATGCACTGCAGAAGAAATGCGCAAAAAAAAACTGTGAAAAAACCTCCCTGTGAACAAAATCTGAGCAAGGCATCTGGAACTGGGGACTGACTGGGCAGACTGCCAAAGCTCCAGAAAGTGAGCATACAATGCAGGAACGGATGTGTTGGGATGCAAATGTCCCAGGAGTTGATGACTATGGCTGTTAGACACTGCAGCAATGTACAGGAAGGTGGGTGGCACTTTGCAGTGCAGAAGAAATGAGCAGAAAAAACCTGGCTGGATCACTCTGCGTCTGAAAAGAGGTCCCCACTCAGCAACCACGACACACTGCTTTTACTACAGACCCGCTTGGCAGGCGCAAGCAGATTTTTGGGAACCTATTTCCCTTCGGGAATGTCCCTTGTAAAATACAACTTGTTCCCAAAACTGCGTCCAAAGACCTGTGCCAAAACAGGTTCCCCCGCAGAGCGGATGAACATCACATTTGTCCCAGGGAGAAACATGGCTGTGCTGTCAAGTTCCATTCAGCGAAAGTGAGCAAAATGTCCTGCCATGAGTACAAAGGATACAAGTGGCAGTACCCCACAACACAGTCACCCACACAACAACACAATGAGCCGTAACGAAAAATTTTGGGTTGACCAAGTGACGGTCCCCCAGCCCCCCCCGGGGAACGACAAGGGGTGGGGAACGACAGGGGGGGGGGGGAGGAAAGGGGGGCAGGGGGGTAGGAGTGAGACATTTGTTCCAGCTACCAGCATGTAGTCCCTTCCTCGATCTTGAGACGTCGGTTCCGCTGAGACTTGAAATTGTGCCCCTGGGCTCTGGCCAACATGGTTGAGTGCCCTACTTCACAAAATCCAAGCATTACCTATGATCCGTTCAAATGACCTCTCTGCATAGGTCCCCCAGCGAAGGGAAACCCCTGTTCTCTGAGCAGATGAAATTGTGCACATGGGCTCTGGCCACGGTGGCTGAGTACCCTACTTTACAACATTCAGACATTACCTGTGATCCTCTCCGATGAACTCTCTGCATAGGCCCCCCAGCTCCAAAGGGACACCCCTGTTGTAAAACACAAGTTCTGCGTAATGCACCCAAAACCTTCCACATTCATGACATCCCTGCATAGGGTACCTCCTCACCGCATGGAGCAGGCAACAAGGAAAGAGGGCCACTGGGTGCATATTGGGTCAGTCCCGAAACCCAGGTTCCCCTACTGTATGAAGTTGTGAACATGGGCAGGGGTTGGCTTGATGCAGTAGCACTCCTTGTAACCCCCCCCCCGTGCAACTTTTTGGGACATACATGATGATCATGTAAAAATCTTTTTTTTTAGCGCGCAATCTTTTTTTTTAGCACGGAATCTTTTTTTTAGCGCGAAATCTTTTTTTTTATGCTAAAAAATAAGATAAGTGCTAAAAATTAAGATTTCGCATCTAAAAAAAAAGCTTGGACCAAACTGCAGGGGATAAAACACTCAACATGTTCAACACAGGGGGTCCAAAACAATGCGGAAGAAGATGAATGCACACAGGCTTCCACTGACTCTGTGGCTAAAGACGTGGCTGCACCAGACACAACTAGAGGACCCGAAGACACCTCCAGCCCAGAATCAACTGATTGGGGGGCTGAGGAGGTGGTGGAATAATGGCGGCTGAAGAACACACTGGGGCGTGCAGAGCGAACACACTACTTGTCCCGCAGAAAAATTTGATCATCGGGGGACAATGAACCCCGGAGGACCACAGACGCATCTTTTTGTGGGCAATAAAAACACTTCATGGTGCCAATCTGAACAACCAATATAGAAAGGAAAGGTATTATCCAGTGTCCCAAAGTAAATGAACACATCTTGGAGTGACTCCTCCAGTCAGGTGACCTAGAATCCCAGAGGCCCCAACAAGTCGGCAGATAGAAACGGCCAAATCACAGAAACCCCACAAATCGGTTCAATGCCAGGACCCATTGTTTTTTGCACTTTTGTCACTTGTTCTGAGGAGAAAAATGGTTTTCGCCGCACAAACAAAGCTTGCCTCTGCAAAAAGCAATTTGTAGCGCGTACAAAAACAGACATTATGCAAAACACCTGGGCGAACAAATGGGCGAAATCCAGAAACCCAACAAATCGGCAGAACAAATCGGCGAAGTTGGCCGAATTCGGCCGCCGATTTTTGGGGGGGGGGTCCCTGTGTGCACCCTGGTCGGCCTATGTTGACCCACCATCTGAAGACATTTGGAAAGCGCAACACTTGAGCATGAAATTATAGGCAAAATTGTGCACCCACTGAGTAGTGCTTGAAAACCACCTCTCAGAGGCAAAACCACTCGCCTTTGTGCACCGAATAATGCCTCTGAACAAAGGCTGAGCAAGGAATCTGGAACTTGGGACTGACTGGGCAGACTGCGAAAGTCGCAGAAAATGAGCATTTGATGCACGAACTGATGTGTTGGGATGCAGGGTTCTAAGGAGTTGGTCACTATGGCTGTCAGACACTGCAGCACAGGCAAGTGGATGGCACGTTGTACTGCAGAAGAAATGAGCAGAAAAAGCTTGGCTGGATCACTCTGCGTCTGGGTATTCTGCTGAGCAGCTGAGCGTAGGGACGTTTTTGGGTCAGTAGCTTCGTGATCCCTAGGTGCTTCCCCACTGCCAAGCTGATCTAACAACATTTAGCAGTGTGATCTGAGTCAATTACATCTAAAAAAAATGAGACAGAACACCTTCCCACCGCACTGTACGGTTTCAAGCATACCAGGCACATGTACGTAAGCAGTGCAATAGCGCAAAAAGAATACAACTCATAAATGCCAAAGATGTATTCATCTAATGGATTGAATCAACAGGGATAGAAAATCGCATGATGATGGTGGTTTCATCCAGGGACCAGATATCTTGCCAATAGGGATGCACAGTGTTGCATGAACACGGGAATCCTGCACACCTTCAGACGTTGCAAGCTCTTGGCCCACCCGACCAAACCCAGAAAAAGAACTGAGCAGCTGTCCCATTGCATCCTTCCTATATAGCTTGACATCTTCTGCGCACTTATAAAGAAATGTGTGTGCCTTCTGTGCCATCATAGAGTAAAGGTGCATGCATTGTATGGTCCCGGGCATAACACCACTCCCAAATGGGGGATAAAACCACCCTTAAAACCACCCCGGGTGGTTGTATGCCCACTTTTTAGGGGGATAAAACCACCCCTTTGGGGGGTTACAACCACCCCTGTTGGGGAATAAAAGCACCCCCTTTGTTAAAACCACCCCCTTCGGGGTGATAAAACCACCCCGGGGTGGTTTGGGTGACAACCCCCCCCCCCCCCCCGCCCGATGGGGGGATAAAATCACGGAAAAGGGGGGACAAAACCACCCAAAGGGGCGATACCCCCCCCCCCAAATGACCCACTGGGGGGATTAAACCACCCCTTTTAGGGGATAAAGCCATCCCCCCAACAGGGGGGATAAAACCAGCCCCAGGTGGCATAAAACCACCCCACGGGTCAAAAATGGCCAAAAAGGGGGGTTGGGGGTGGTTTTATCCCCCATTTGAGGGTGGTTTTATACCCACGACCTGTGCATTGTACCCCCTGGAGGCCTTAACGAAGACGTGCCCGAATTCCAAAAAAAAAATACGGTTCCTTTGGGAGGTGGAGCTTAGACAAGGCAGTTCTTGCGCGCAACACAAAAAACTGCTCTGCCAGGCTCAAAGCCGCTCAGAACTACACAGAGCCTGGATCCCAGCCCCCCTTGCCTCTCCAATTAACTGACGGGCACATGCACCACATCCATGTACATGCAGCCTCTGGCCTACTGCTTCTTCTTTCAAGCGTTGGCTCATTAGGCCTGTCTGCGCCGTTTGGGGGAGAAGAGGTTTGTGAGCCGTTCAATCTTATGCAGCCTTTTGCGCCCTGGCCCAACCGAACCTCGGGTGTCCCTTCGATGGGTGCGCACAGTAGCCGTTGACATCCCCATGTGCACTCAACATGAAAGGCGACACCCTAATATGTACGCATTGTCTCAGGCCAGTGGCGGCAGTGATAGACCACTATATATATATATATATATATATATATATATATATATATATATATATATATATATATATATATATATATATATATATATATATAGATACCAAGGCTTCCATTCGAATCATGCTCAAACTGCAAGGTTCAACATTCCTATACACACATATATATACCAAGGCTTCCATTCGAATCATGCTCAAACTGCGAGGTTCAACATTCCTACATCCTACATCGCAATAACCATGAGTTTGTAGTTCATGTGTGGGCCTTGCAGTAGCCCCTAGCACACTGATTCACAGCTTCCTAACCGCAGGAACAATACTCCATCCCTCCTGCCTATCGACATCGACATCGACATTGACATGTTGAAAGTGAAAGTTTGTGAGGCGACAGCTTCATATCTACACACTGTCTGCATGCCACAATACATCTCCGCCACTTGGGGCAATAGCGGACCAGGCGGCAATACACGGCGCTTATTTGGCCACGCCTGCCCAATCGGGATGTGGTATCCTTTCGACGCAGATGAGACTGATTCCCTTTTTGGAACTGACTCCCATGCCTCTCCTCGTTGATCAACCGGCCGACCGCATTCCACATCACACCCAGGGAATGCAATGCATGCCGCTGTTGTGTTGATGAGGCGAGCACAGTTCCCATAGCAAGCAGCAAGGCTGGGGGACAACTGCTCCAGGAGGGGGGGGGGTTTAGACCCCAAGGGGCTGGGGCTCGGCAACCGGTTGAGCAGGGCCGGTCAGGGACAAAAAAAAACACAGAACATGAAAATGGCATTTTTTGGAATCAGCATGTCGAAGGGAGTCATGAAAGTCATCGTTTGCCCCCTTTTGATGACAGCTCCCTTTCAATTTTTTTTGACACAAAAATGGCCAAAATCCAGGTCCCAGACGGAAGATCCCCCTTACAACACGACGCCCGAGGCAAACGCAAGGTCTGATCACATGCGCATTACCCTGTCGAACAATGTGTCACAAACAGATACGCATATCCGACTTAGAGCCCTCATAGTGATGCATGCATGCACGGGAAGGTCCACGGTCCACAGCGTCGGGTGTAATGGCTTTGGTGGCTTTGGCTCCCGGTGTACACGTCTCAAAATGAGGGCCCCATCGACCGAGTGCGGGAATGGGTCAGATTGCAATTTGCTCGGCGGTTCCATTACTGCTGTTGGTGCATGGATATCAGTACAACCGCTGTGCCTGAGACGTCAATGTCGCGCACTTGTGTGATCTCGAACACCGTCATGACCGGCAGCAGCAGCTCTGCCTCCTCCGGGAAGCGCGAGAACGCGCGAATGTCCCGCGCCGCGTGCACATGCAGCTCGAACAGCGTCGGCAGCTCCCCGGGGTTGGTCTCCTTCGCTGCGCAGAAGTCCTCGCACACTGCGCGGTCCAGGGACGTGGAGGAGAACGCCGGCCACAAGACCTTCTTGCCGACCTTGTAGAGCGCCTTGGGCTGCTTGAGCGGCATCCCCCGGTACACGGTGGTGGCCACTGGGGGTAGCTTGTCCAACGCCTGCTGGATGTGCCACGCGATGCCCCGGAACAGGGTCATCAGGGAGTCGTTGTGGGTGCGGATGGCCAGGTTTAGCCCGCCGTAGACTTGGGCGGTGACGCTGCCGCTGATGTCCAGTTGGATCGTCGATGCGCTTCGGACGTGCTCCACCAACTGTTGGATGGCCGGGTCCGCCGCCACGTCCGCGGGAAGGTCTTGGGTGATGCCGGTGGTGCAGGTGCGCAGAGATGTGTCGATGGGCGCTTTGAAACGGGCCAGAGCATCCGTCCGGGACACGACGTCCCGCCACGAGACCTCCTCGATGCTCCTTTCCTCATCTTCGGTCAGCTCGTAGCTGTACACGAACAGCGCGACTGCGTCAGCAACAGAAAATGAAGGGACGTCGGTGCCGGCCGCTGCCTCCCGCAGATGCTCTGCGAACGCCTCCACGTGATCCAGCAACTTGCGGATGAGGTGGGGCGCGAACTCGGTGGTGGGCAGCCGCTGAATAAAGGCTTCGATTGACTCCGACGGGCAGAAGCCGTCCGGAAAGATCTTGAAAGCCTTGGAAGGGTCGACGGGGGCGTCGAGGCCATCGCAGTACTTCCCAGAGGCCACCAAGATCACCACCAGAATCATGCAGTTGTCCTTGAAGCCGAGATCAGACACCAGCGCGAAGTCGCCCTCCAGCTTGGCTCCGGCCAAAATAGGGACCTGTCGAGCCGGGGGCACACCAATGATTTGGTCGAACTTGCGCTTGAGGTCGATCAACATCGTCGTCTCGTCGAACTCTAAAGTGGCTTCGGTCCCCACGAGCGTCTTCCAGCGACTCTTCTTCGGAACGGACGACGGACCTGCGGGCGGCGCATTGGGGGACGCGGCGTCCGGGTTTGTGATGGCGGTCGGGCGGGGGGGCGGGGGCGGCGGTGCCTGCGGCGCTGTCTTGGGGTCCGCAAACATCACCAGAATATTGGCGCCGTCCACGAGACCCGACGCCGCTGCCTGTGCGGACGCGTCGACGAGTTTCCGACCGGCAACTACGGGGACCACCCGCTCTGCGGACTCGCCGCATGCGTCTGCAATTTGCTGCTGGATCTCGCGGCAGGTGGTCTGCTCCGTGAAGACTACCTCGCCGGCTTTGCCCGTGAGGGTCTTCCATGCGGCTCGCGATTCACGCAGGAATGCGGCCCCGCAGTTCGGGCAATTGTCCGGCACTCCATGGCCCTCCTTAAACAGATTCAGGTTCTTACATGCTCTGCACTGCAGGGTCTGAAAGCCTTCCATGAGCTCTATGAGTGAGCAGCTGCTACTCGCAGTGGCACGACCTGTCGGTTGCAGGCGATCGAATGAATCCGACGTACCACTACTGTTGGCTGACCGGCGACTCTGTGCTCTCTTCTTCTTGCATGAGGAGGCAACGCATAGGTCTGGAACCTGTACCAGAGGAGGTAGACGACCCGACGGGCTCCCATTTCAAGAAGTAAGCAGCAGGGGGTCTAACCTCTCTCGCTATTTGAGCTCACTAGGCACACTCAGCAAGATCTATCCCGCGCAATGATGGCACAGGGCGCCGGATCACGCAGCTGGTGCGCATGTGAGGATTTACGCCTGCGAACGGGTGCAAAACGCCGGTGACCAAGCAGCTTGGGTTGTAACAGAGAGCGTCACTCCATGCGAAAACTGTGTGGACGGAATCTCAAGAAGACTAGTCTTGTTTCACAAAGAACGCCACCATGAACTTCAGCAGCAGTTTCATGGAGGGGCATGTAATGATCTTTTTTTCTCGCATCTGGCATCCTCCAGGGTATGTAGGGGAGATCCCGGCTCCCCACACCCCCTATTGGTGGATCTTAGGCCTGTTGGAGAACGGGGGTGGGTTTGTCATGCTTGTGGATCCTATCACGTGCAATGGCTTGAGCATAGAAGGTAGGTGTGAAAGCACTGTGGGCTCGAACGCACAGAGGAATGAAAGCTTGAAGGTTGGCTCCGCTCACCCGCCTTAACCTTGCCCCATCTTCGCATGCATAACTTTTGTGAGGACAAATTTTCTTTCTTTCTAATCTCCACAGTATCACAATGTGCCAGCGACTTCAGTAGCTCATTGCATATGGGCAAAGCTCTGTAGGTCAGAACATAGACATGGTTCTCTTTGGGGCCCATGTGGGGGGGGGGGGGGTCCTTTGGCCTCAATATGGTCAGGTTGCAGTGTCCGCATTAGGCGCCTGCCCCGCGACTATCATCGCCTTCTGTCCATCTTGCCAACTCATGGCGTGTCCGTTGAGTGTCAAGCAAACTGTTGTTCATCCCTTGACCCTACCTCCGCTGGCCACTTTAGCTGTCCGGGCTCTAATGGCTTAGGCGTACATGCTGGTCAGAGGTCACTCCCTCCCCGTGCTGCTACAGTAGCTGGCCCCATCTGGCCACACTTGGTCGGGCGTTGTGGGGGCCTTCGGTTGAAAAACCCAGTGGGTACAGGTCCGGTTAAAGTTAGCGCACACACAACACACAACATTCAGGGAGGGGGGGTTACCACATGCCGTTCACTGGGGGTGGTGCATATGCCATCTGTGGCGGCCGCTGTCCGAGCGGTGGCGCACCCGGCGCCGGCTGTGGTGGCGCCGGTTCGAGCCCCGTTGCCGTCCGTCGACGGGTGGGACCTCCGATTGATCCCTTCAAGTACAAGTGGCGGCGCGCGCTGCTACAGGTGTGTGGTGCCACGATGCGTTGTCTTTTTGGGGTGAGGGGTTCCTGGGCGTAAAAACAGACGAGACCTCCACCCGATCCGCCGGTACCGGCGGTGGCGCGGGCTGTTGTAGGGGTGGGTGGTTCCAACAATGCCCACTAGAGTGCTCTACGTGCAGGGGACCTAGGAGCAGCAGCCCCCGGGTATCAAACCCCTGCACTGGACGACTGAAGACTACCGCTCTCGCCAGTGGGCCGTCTATGTCTCTTGCCATTTACCCAGCTCTGTCACTTGGTGGGGGGCGTTCCCGGAGTGGGGTTGCGCTTGGGGCCGTAGGTGTAGTTTCCAATGGGCATTGGCCTGACTAAGGTTAGTGCAGGCAGTACACACGACATTTAGGGGGTCTGGCAGCGCGATCCTTCCGTGCTAGATGACAGTGTGCAAGCCGTGGAGGGAGAGGCTGGCGCGGATCCGTCCTTTGGGGTCCTTTGGGGGGGGGGGGGGGCGGGTACCCCAACATATATACCTCAAAATGATCCCCTCCTGACACTGATCATTTTGAACGCACATGTGTGGTGTTTTTTTTTTACCCCTTGGGGGGTCTAGTCCGAGCAGCTAGGTTTGGGGGGCTGTATGGGGGAGGTCAGGGGTCGGAAAAGAATTTCATGTGGGCAGGTGGGTGGGGTCGCTCATGTGGGCGTTTGAAGTTTAAAACACAAAATCCGGCCCCTGTATATAGGGCAAACACTTCTGCCTGTTGCAGACTACGCACCGAGTGCGGGCATACGTACAATTTGTAGACCCCCCCCCAAAACGGCAATCCTGAGCTTGAGGGGGTTGCCAGCGCTCAGGGGTAGCACGGTGTCTACAAAAAACATACTGGCCCGGTTGTGTTTCTGTAGAGGGAAGGATTTGGCAAGGAGTGAGAACATTAGGGTTGTTGCTATTCTGCAGGACAGGGCCTTGGTAAACTTGCCCTTCGCCAAGTCGGCCGCATGATATGCACCCACGAGGAACGGGGACATGGAGGCTAGCCTGCATAGCCACTGCAGCTTGCCCAGCAGGCGGCGCAGGTCATTACCTCGCAATTGCCCCGTACCCAACATTCTGATGTACATTCTGAGCACCCCCGCAAGCAACCCAGGCGTGGTTGAGATGCATTTATGCTGTGT